>VDFB02058951.1:0-68992 GCA_007258455.2 Sequoia sempervirens
AAATGCATTGTAATTGGACCAATAGTGTCCTAAGAGTGTAGGTAGGTATAATTTTTTTTAAATATGTCAAATAAGGTTGGATATTAAAGATCCAATAGTTTTTAGATAGTGGAGTTCAATAAATTTCAAGTTGGAAAATTCAAATTTTAAAAATCCAACTTTGGGCGGGAAAGTAGCTTTTAGGAGTTTAAGCAATAATTATGTAATCAAATCAATCCAAAACAGTTTGAGGAGTTGAGGAATGGGTTTATAACCTTAGAGGAATCATTTTTATGGAAGGTTGTTTGAAGTTACAAGTACTGTACGGACTGCTAGAGGAAATTAGCAAAAACATCAATTTTTTGCATTTTCTTGTGTTCTTTTGATGAATACTTCACTGCCATTGATGAAATGTTCCATTGGATGATCTAGGGACTTTATTTCACATGTATTTAAGCCTTTTCAAGTCCTGATACACGTTTATAACTAGTTTATTGTATTATATTGCTGACTATCCTCAGGAAAGTACAGATTTTCCACTAATTTTGATAGGTTTTATGGATGAATCATCCATTTCATGGAAAGTGTTGACTATGAAATATGAAATGGATCATATCTAACTTTTATTATACAGATCTAACAAGTTAATGTGAAGGAAAGAGGGATTCTAGGGTGTACACCATGATTTGACAATGGAAAGTGCATGAAAATGGAGCCTAGGGTATAGCAATGGGAGTTCTTCCTGAACAATGGGCATGTTTTTGAGTTTGGATTGGTTAAGTATGTTGATCTAATGGTGTAAAGTCAAAGAGCAGGTTCTGGAAGTGTCTAGAATGCTATTTTTCAAGAAGCCCTAGTTTTGGAACAATTTATTGAGGGTTTTGTGTATAGGAGTCTTAAGGGTGTCATAGAAGCCTAAAAACTTGAAAATCCTTAGTTTGGGAACATTTCAAGATACTGTTTGAAGTATCATGGTCAGGGGTTAAGATTTGAATAAGGTTGCTTTGAAAAAGAGGGCTAATTAGGCCTTAATTTTATGGAAACAGTAGGTTTTGGGGAGTGTGATCCAAAACAAGTGCCATCAAGAATTTGGTGTGTTATGTAGCATCCTAAAAGGCATATTAATTAATCACTAGTTTGGGGAGTCCTTTGGAAAAGTTGTGAGTAAAGTCAAGAAAATAGTCGTTGTAGACCTAGTTGGGCTAGAAGCCTAGTCAAGGTGGATAAGTGGGTTTATATCTAAAGAGGTTTGGGGCTTTGTCAAAATTCAAGACAAGTGTAATTGTGTCTCTTAAGAGCATTCCTAGGGTTTGGGTCCATAGGAGAAGGATTTGAGTCATAAGTAAACCATTTAGGCATTATCTCCACAAGGGTTCCTAGAAGAGAGTTTGAGATTGCATCATTGTAATCCTTCAAATCTTTGTGTTCTTTCAAAAGTCCCATACCCTTTGCATCAAAGTGGTATCAGAGTAGTCAGTAGGTCCTTTAGGGATTGAAGAATCAGCAATGGCACCTAAAAATTAGTTAGCAAGAGATTTGGAGGAGTTGGAAAGACAAAATAGAAGCGAGGCGAACAAAGGGGAAGAATAAAGGAGAGACCTAAAGCCAGGATCGCTTGAAATGGAAAAGGCTCAAAAGTCAGGAATAATGAAGATGAAAAGAGCATGTAGGGTAATCAAGGATGAGAGACCGAATACGGGGAAAGGAGGTTAGTAGGTTTATTTGAAAGCGATCGAGGTCATGGAGGCATAGATTTTCTATCAAGGGAAGATGGATAGTGAAGAGGTGTTAGGATGGCTTGATGCCTTAGAAAACTATTTTGAGTTTGAAGAGATGGATGAAGAGAGGAAGGTTAAGTTTTCCAAAACCAAGTTGAGAGGTACGAAATTGACATGGTGGACTAGTTTTTAAAATGATAGGATGGCTAGGGGATTGGCAAAAGTTTCTACATGGGCAAGAATGAGGGGTTTAGTCAAGGAGCAATTCCTACCATCTTATTGTACTATTCATGTGAAGAGGATGAGGAAGAATTTAAAGCAAAAGAACTTGGATGTGATGTCCTATACTAAGAAATTTCACAAGCTTAGCATCATAGGAGGATATGAGGAAGAAGATGAGAAAGTAGCCAGGTATATCAATGGCTTGAGGTATAACTTACAAGATGAGATTGGTTTGTAGATGCCAAGGACATTGGGAGAATGTTTTCAGTTGGCCATTAGAGCAGAAGAAAAGGTGAAAAGGAAGCAAGAAAGGTCAAGAAATGGTGGAAGAGGAGGTAGTTCAAGCAGAGGCAGAGGTAATAGAGAACAAGGACAAGGAAACAATGATAAGAGCAGCAATGACAAGGGAAAAGAGGTGTTTTCATATCAAAGAGGAGGATACACTCCTAGAGGAGGCTGATTTGGACAAGGACAAGGCAAAGGCACATTCATAGGTAGGTGTTTCAATTGCAATGAACCAGGGCATCCTTCTTTCAAATGTCCTAAATGGGAACAATCAGATAAGCACAAAGATAGGAGAGATAATTTGGTACAAGAAGAAGATAAAAAGGAGGAATCAAAGACATTGATGGCAGACCCTGTGACTGATGGTGAGTTCATTATGGTAAAGCAAGGAGAAAGAATTCATTAAGAGCCAAAGGTAACTATCTTCAAGACAAATTGTCTCAGTCATGGTAAAATATGTAGGTTGCTCATAGATTCAGGATCACATAGTAATTTAGTTTCATCTGATATGGTAGCCAAGTTTGGAATTGAAACATTTGATCATCCTAGTCCCTACAAGGCCACTTGGGTAACTCAAATGCAGCATGTAGAGATTTGTAAGAGGGATTATGTGGATTTTTCAATTGGATCATATCAGGACAGGGTGCTTTGTGATGTCATTCCAATGACTTGTGGTCATATCATCTTAGGGAGACCATGGAAGTTTGCTAGGAGGACAATGCATGATGGAAACCATAATACATATTTGGTGCATAAAGGAGGTAATAGATATAAGTTGAGGCCTTTTCCTTTGGAGCAGTCTAATGAAAGTTTTGTGATCTATTTTGAGAAGAATTTGCAGGTGAAAATGCAAGAAGACATGGGAAGACATTGGTTGGTTGGAAAATAGTAAGTTGCAGCAGAGATATGAGGAATACAGTCCTAAAAATTAGAATCTATGGGACTTTGACAGTGTCCAAGTTGGGAATATTGAATGCCCTATTGTTGAGGGTACTAGAGATGGTGTTCTTTCATAAAGGAATCAGTGGAATGAAGGCAAAAATAGGGTACAAGGATAGACTGATCTAAAATAGCAAAATGGACAAACACATCCTTGTTTTGATTATAACAAGAGTGCAAGTTGGAAGAGAAGGACGAAGATGACTTTAGGGGATTTCTTGGTCTATAATTAGAAGGTGCAAACATCCAAGAGCAAGGAGTCTTGTGGTGGAAACAAGTTGGACACTTCTTGGGGCAAGAAACTTTTATTTCTTGGGGAGAATGGTGCAGGGGCACCCAAGCTCCTTAAAGGCCATTGGAAAAGTCATGAGAAGCTAGGGGTCGTGAAGATCTATCAATCACCTCAGAGCATCAATTATGCTATCTTGGAGCCTATAATGGCCTTTGGAATGGATGAACACATTAAGGGAGTCAAAAGTCCTGAGGGTCCTGATAAGGACCCTAGGACCAAAATGCATTGTAACTGGACCAATAGTGTCCTAAGGGTGTAGATAGGTATATAATGCTTTAAATATGTCAAATAAGGTTGGATATTAAAGATCTAATAGTTTTTAGATAGTGGAGTTCAATAAATTTCAAGTTGGAAAATTCAAAATTTAAAAATCCAACTTTTGGGTGCAGGAGAAGTAGCTTTTAGAGTTTTTGGCTTAATAATTATATAATCAAATCAATCAAAAATGGTTTGAGAAGTTTAGGGAATGGGTCTATAGCCTTAAGAATCATTTTATGGAAGGTTGTTTGAAGTTACAAGAATCATGGGGCACTTCAGAAGTCTTAGAAACATCAATTTTTTGCATTTTTCTTGTATTCTTTTGATGAATAGCTAACGCCATGATGAAATGTTCTATTCAGGATGATCCTAGGACTTTATTTGCATGTTCATGCTACTAAGTCCTGCAGTACACGTTTATAACTAGTTTATTGTGTATTATATTGCTGACTATCACTAGGAAAGTCTGATTTCCACTTACTAATTTTGAGAGTTATTATGGATGAATGATCCATTTCATGGAAATTGTTGACTATGACATATGAAATGGATCACATATAACTTGTATTATATAGATCTAACAAGTTAATGTGTAGGAAAGAGGGATTCTAGGGTGTACACCATGATTTGACAATAGAAAGTGCATGAAAATGGAGCCTAGGGTATAGCAGTGGGAGTTCTGCCTGAACAAGGGGCATGTTTTTGAGTTTGGATTGATTAAGTATGTTGATCTAATGGTGTAAAGTCAAAGAACAGGTTCTGGAAGTGTCTAGAATGCTAGTTTTCAAGAAGCCCTAGTTTTGGAGCAATTTATTGAGGGTTTTGTGTATAGGTGTCTTAAGGTTGTCATAGAAGTCTAAAAACTTGAAAATCCTTAGTTTGGGAACATTTCAAGATACTGTTGGACGTCTCATGGTCAGGTTTTTAAGATTTGAGTAAGGTTTCTTTGAAAAAGAGGGCTAATTAGGCCTTAATTTTATGGAAACAATAGGTTTTGGGGAGTCTAATCCAAAACAATTGCCATCAAGAATTTGGTATGTTATGTAGCATCCTAAAAGACATATTAATCAATCACTAGTTTGGGGAGTCCTTTGGAAATTTTGTGAGTAAAGTCAAGAAAACAGTCATTGGAGACCTAGTTGGGCTAGAAGCCTAATCAAGGTGGATAAGTGGGTTTATATCTAAGACAGAGGTTTGGGGCTTTGTCAACATTCAAGACAAGTTTAATTGTGTCCCTTTAGAGAATTCCTAGGGTTTGGGTCCATAGGAGAAGGAGTTGAGTCATAAGTAAACCATTTAGGAATTATCTCCACAAGGGTTCCTAGAAGAGAGTTTGAGATTGCATCATTGTAATCCTTGAAATCTTTGTGTTCTTTCAAAAGTCCCATACCCTCTGCATCAGTTTCTATCCTTGCAATGAGGGAAAATATCTCATTATAATCTCTCCCAAACTATTGTTTGTACACCTTGACCACTAATCTTGCCTTGTGTTGGTCTATCCTTCCTTCAACATTGCACTTGGTCTTGTAGACCCATTTCACCCCAATAACTTGCTTGTTTGGAGGAAAATATGTTAATTCCCATGTGTTTTTCCTCTCTATTGCATCTATCTCCTCATCCATGGCCTCACACCATTTCTCCTCTTTCATAGCTTCTTAAAAAAAAATTGGATCACCATGAGAAAATAATGCAAAATTCACACTCATCAAATTCTTCATCATACCTTTCATTCTGGTAGATCTCCCTTAGACTCTTGGCCTTCTTTGGAATGAGGGAGGTGAGAGGTGGTTCTAAACTTTCACTCCTGCTACTGTTGTGCTGAGTAGGCAAGTTCAGGATCTATTGGGAGCTTTTAGGAGCTCTACCGACAATTTTAGGAGCTCTTTCAAAGCCTTCAAGAGCTCTTGAAAAGCCAATCTTCTGGAGCTTTCGGGAGCCAATCTTCTGGCTATCTCTAGCTACTTGCTTTTCTGTCTACTTACTTCAGGAGCTTTTAGGAGCTCTTTGAAAAACTTCAGGAGCTCATTTGGAGCTCACTGCAGCCGAATCTCTAGCTATCTGTGACAATATTCCTGACTGTCTACCAACTTCAAGAGCTCTCAGGGGCCTCTCAAGAGCTCAACTTGTACCTTCAGGAGTAGATCCTCTGGCTGATTGTGACAGTCTACTTGACTGTCTTCCAGATTTAGAAGCCGTCAAGAGCCGTGAGGAGCTTTGAGGAGCTCTTAGGATCCTCAGGAACTCGACCGATGCTTTCAATAGCATCTATAGACTCGTCTTGTTGAACTTCATGTTCTATTTTTGCTTCTTCAGGAGCTATCAGGAGTAGTTCTGAGCTGTCAACATCTACCACTCCATCCCATGACTTGTCTTCTAGGAACTACACATCCCAACTAATGAATATCTTTTTGGTGACTAGATTATACAGTCGATAGGCTTTGGACTCTTCACTGTAACCTGTGAAAATGAATTTTTCACCCTTGTCATCCAATTTCTACCTCTTTTCCTTAGGAACGTGTGCATGTTGCTACACACCCGAACACTCTCAAGTGCTCAACTATCCACTTGTGTCTTGTCCATGCCTCTTGAGGTATCTTGTCATGAACTACCTTTGTTGGACTTCTATTAATCAAATAAGCTGCTGTTGCTACAGCCTCTCCCCAATATTCAGTTGGGAGCCCTTTTTCTTTCATCATGCTCCTTCCCATCTCCACGATGGTCTGATTCTTTCTTTCAACCACTCCATTTTGTTACGGAGTATAACTGGCTGTTAGCTCCTTCTTGATGCCATTTTGCTGAAAAAATTCACAAACAAATTAGAGGTGTACTCTCCTCCACAATCTAACCTTAGGACCTTGATAAAATATCCACTCTCCTTTTTAGCTTGGGCATTAAACAACAAAAACTTATCAAAAGCTTTAGATTTATGTTGGAAAAATAGGCCTATGTCTTACGGTTGTAATCATCAATGAAGGTCATAAAAAATCAGCTTTTACCAACATAAATGATTTGCATAGGGCCTACCAAATCCATGTGCACCAGCTCCAATGGTGCTCTTTCCCTTGTAGAGTTGCACAATTGAAAGGGATGCCTATGTTGTTTGCCCAAAATGCAAGCCTCACATCTAACATTAGGCTCTACTATCCTTGGAAAACCATCAATCATTTTGTTCTTGGACAAAAGACTCAAACCAGCATAGCCTGAATGTCCATACTTGAGATACCATAGCTTGGAGGGATCTTGAATGGTGATGTTGAGCATTACTTGTTGTACTGCTATACATTTTCCATTCTTGAGAGGTGCAGCAATAGATTGAGATGAGAAACACGTCTCAATCTTCAAAGGAAACATCTGGTTCTTTGTCATTTGAACTGTTGCAAACACCTTCTTCCTATCATTCTTGTCATAAAAGATGCATTGACCCTTCTCCATCAACACTTTGTGTCCATTTTGGATCAGCTGACCAACACTCAAGAGGTTGTGCTTTAACCTAGGAGCAAGAAATACATTTTGTATCTCCTTCTTCTCACCTTGCTTGTTGTAGATCATAATAGATCCTCTTCCAACAACAGGAAATACTCCATTGTTCCCCATTCTTATTTCAGACTTTACATTTTTTTCAATGAAAGAAAACAGACTTTCATTACCACTCATGTGGTTGCTGCAACCGTTGTCCAAATACCAGATTTTGGGGCTGCCTTCTTCACCAATATTACAAATGATGAAGGTTGTGGACTTGTTTCCTTCAATCACATTTGACTTAGCCATATTAGCATTTTGTTTTGACTGGTCTCTTTGCCTGGTCGAGCATTCACTCGCATAATGCCCAAACTTATGACAATAGTAGCATTCAACATTGCTCTTGTCATTCTTCTAGTTCAAATTGTTGTTCTTCTTACCTCTTCGGGAGCTAGTCTAAGAGCTGCTTGCTCGCTCTTGGCTGTTTGCTCGTACTGAGTTTTCTTCTCTAGCATTACCATGTCCAGATATCCCTCTACCACGTCTAGAGTTGTTTCTATCTCTCCCCTTTCCTCTTGCATTTGACTGAGCTTTAAAAGCTTTCTCTTGGGAGGAACTTGTAGGCCCATTTAGGCACTATTCATGGGCTTGTAGAGAACCCATCAATTCATCAACAAACAATGTTGTGAGATCCTTTGCCTCTTCAATGGAAATCACCACTGCATCAAACTTTGTGGGTAAGCTCCTAAGGAATTTATCCACAATCCTCTAATCATCAATAATCTCGACATTCACTCTCAACTACTTTATCAAACCTGAGAGTCTTGTGTGAAGAACATAAATGGACTCAATGTCCTTCATTTCAAGAGTCTTAGACTCTCTACGAAGCATCTAGAGCTTCACCAATCTGACCTTGTCGGTCCCTTTGTATTAGGTTTGGAGGATTTCTGATGCTTCCTTTGCATAGTTAACTGATGCTATTCTGGGAAAAATGGCCTCTGTCAAGGCTGGTTGTATCAAACTCAATGCCTTAACATCTTTCCTCCTCAACTCTTTCAACTGGTTCTTTTGGTTGTTCGTGAGCACAAGATATGCTGTTGGGTAAGTTACATCATTGAAACCACTGACCACAAACTCTCACAAATGATGGCGACCATAATGGTCTTCATCTTCCTCACCCAAACATCATAGTTATGTCCATTAAACGATGGTGGCTACTGCTAGCTCTTTCCTTCATCTCTAGCCATGTATCCTACACAATAAAAATTAATACCGAGAAAAAATATGCCCTAATACACAAGGAAATGGGGCCTATAGCTCGGATACCATCTATGGATTTCTAAATTTTGCACAAAAAACACAGAGCTGCTACTCTATTTCCCCAAATCATGACAGGGAAATACAAATGTGGAATAAACTAACAAAACAAGGAGACATGCAAACTTGTTTTCTATTCATTCTAAATTTTGGGAAATGGGAAATACCCCTTAAAATAAGCACAAACTCAAAGGCTAGCTCCAAGAGCTACAAGCTAGTTTCTAGGGCTTCCTTGAGCTTCTATGATAAACAGCAAACTTCAAGAAGAGCTTTCTGGGGCTCCATAAGTAGTAGAATACAGTGGGGTCTTTAAAAGGCAATCGCGCTCACACACCAAAATTAACAGCTGCTGGGCTGTTAGGGGCTTTTAGGAAGCTCACACACTGCAAAAAAATTCTCTCTGGGTACTCACTTTAAAGAATTTCACTAACTCAGGCTGAGTCTTCTCCAATGCAGCTCATCTCTGAAAGCTTATAGAATATCTCTTCTTCATTTCCTTTTTTTTCAACATTTCCCTCAGTTTTGAAATTACCTAGCAGCGTGGTGAAATTCCAAGAATTCTTCATTAACTTCTTCAGGTCTTTGGTGCACATCGCTGGCGGTGGGAAATACAATCCCCCAAACAATCTTTCAAGAGATTCTTGGGGTACAATACGAGATGCCTCTGACAGAATGGAGTGGCCAGGAGGAAGGGCTTAGGAACATTTAATTATCAATGGAAGAAAATATTGGTCATGTCAAAGGCCGTTGAAAAGGCTAAAGATGTAGCAGAAAAGACTGCCACCTCAGTGTGGCTAAGTTGGTTAAGAACAGAGGTAAAGAAGTTTATTTTAAGTGTAGAAAAAAGTTGTTGAGGAAGAAGTCATTGAAAAGAAAATCAGCTAGTGGAGAAAAGTTAATTTGAGTTCTGAGAAGAATATTTTGGCAATATCAAAAGGATGTGAGTTTTGAAAACAAAGTGTTTGCTGGTACATAGGTCATCCATAAGAGAGATTCTCTTTCCATGGTTGATTTCAAAATAAAAAGGTAATTTAATATTTTTATTTTAAAGGAGGTTGATTATATAGGAAAGTGATCTCAAAGATCATATGCTTCCAGAGCTATACACAAGTCTGAATTTTTATTAGAGTAGAATCCCAGTCTACGAAGATGTTTATTATTTTTCTTGGCTATTTTGGGGGTTGTGCTTTGTAGATCATGAAGTTTGTCCAAGATTTTTGGGGAGGGACAGGCTATGGGTTGAGAGAGGAGGTCATGTGCCAGAGCATATTTATTCACAGAGCAAGGGAAGGTGTTGACAAAGGAGATCAAAGAAAATTAGAGGATGATATCGGTATGCATTAGTCTCCCCCATCATGTGAGTTTGAGGTCATCAGAAACCACTTGTCTATGAGTTTGTGGTAATCTAGAACCACTTATCTATTAGTTTGTGGTAATCTAAAACCACTGGTATGTGAGTTTGTGGTAATCTAAAACCACTTGTATGAAAGGTTTGTGAATAAGGCCAGCAGAGCAAATTAAAGACTAGTAGTGTGGCTCTATAGGAGGTGTTGAAGAAAAAAAAGTTATCTCACACTTGAACCTACAATGGACTGGTTACCAAGTGTGCTAGAGCTCATGGGTAGAGCATCCAAACAACAAAATGGGATTTCCTAGGTTTGATCCCTAGAAGTTGAATATTGAAGATTACTGATGCCAAAGCATCTTTGAAAGAGACCAAGGAAGAAATCAGAATTCATAGTTGTGATTAAGGGGGAGTGTTGGAGATTGTAATACCAACTACTCCAGCCTGCACTGTCCTCTCCATGTTAGTCATCGTATCAATGTTGGATCTCAATCAAGACCAACATTCAAGACAATTTGAAGATGGATCTAAAAATAAGATTTGAAAAGATTTGTAAGGATATCACATTAATTCCTCCACAAGCTTTACACGTTTTGTGGGTGCAAAAAATATATTATTTTATGTATTGGTACCTCTCCTCCATTGAATCTTAAGTGTATATATTGTCTAGATCTGCATGTTTGTAATCACTCCCAAATGGAGTCCAACTTTGTAGATATGTAAGGAGTCAAGAGTTGAAAGGAGAATGAATGGCTAAGTTTTTCAAAAGAATGAAAGCTCCAACAAGATTAAAAGTTGTATGTTGAGCAACAACTTAGTAGGTCTTTGTAACAATTGTTGAAGTCTGTAATGATGAACATGTTTGTAATAGTGAATGCATAATGTTTATGTAATGGTTTATTGCTTAGTATAAATTTCTATGTCTTCTCTCTGTTTGATTTTGTTATGTCATCTGCTCTCAAAATCCAATATAAAGGAGGCATGCGAAACATAGAAACTGATGCAGTTACCTAAAACTATTTAACGAAGCACCTTATAAAGGTGTGTTCCACAATTAGACACACCCTAGGTAGTACTTGCAAAGTATTTATTACAAAGAACCATAATGGAAAAAAACTAACTAGAAAATAAATCCAAACCAAAGCATGCCAAAATTTTATAGAATTTCCCAAAGGAGAGGTCATCTCATACGTTTACCATGAATAGGAGCAATTGGATAGTATTTACGTTTTATCCTATAAAACAATTGTCTCTAATCTTTCAAAGTATTGGTACCATAACAAAATTGAGCAAAAAGGACAATGAATCATAAACCAACTCACATGCACTTGCATGGTTATCACTGCGAATGTGGTATGCTAAGATTTAAAATGTAAAAAGGTAAAGTGGAACTTACAAACAAAAATAATCCAAGTCAAGAACCCAGTGAAGTGTATCCATTTGAGAGAAACTCATCATGTCCATTGAAAAGCTCCCTTTTGGGGAAAAAACAATGAACACCTTAACCTTATTGGGTGACTGTAATATCTATCCTACCCTATCCCAATTTTCAATCTCTTAAACCTCCTTTCATTTGCTACTAGTTGGTTGACTATGTTGATGTACACCCTCTCCTTTCTTTTTTGTCATTATATGCCCATGGCACCTATTAGTAATTTCTTTTCGGCAAGTGTAAGATCAAATTCCATGCCAAAATGACATGTACATAGAAGGTAGAAGCATAAGAAAGACATGTGAAGCATTGACTGAATTCTTGAAAGACATGTTGTCTTAAGGGATACAATAATTATAAATATGTGCAATTTTATCATTCAAGTATAAAGTTAACATTAATATAAATATTGTGGTTTCGGGTCCCTGTAAAACCCGTTTTACCCTTTATCAAAAACATTAATATAAATATTGTAATATTGAGTAGATATTGATGTAAATGCACTATTTGATATAATGAGAATGTGCTTCACTTGTAATAAAATATAGAATTCTTTTGACAGAATAATGTTCTATCTTTAAACATAAAATATATGACATATAAATACCCATTCTTCCAAGGAGAAAGGAAAATAATATAGTGTAATATGTAAATATCTCATAAATGAATAAGTGGTTATATGCATTAAAAGAAATATTAGTTTTATGGTCATACGAGAAGTTCAAGTTTACACTCTTAAGATAACCAAGAATCTCCCTTTTCTTGCATTTGCAAGATTATAGTCTCTTCCCTTATACAAAAAACCACAACATAAAATACCAAATGTTAAATTAATTGATTAAATTAAATTAGTTTATAAACTAGTAGTCACATGCATAGGCATGCAACAATCAGCCAATAGAGGTCTACCATAAATTCCTATTCAAGGGGAAGGAAGGAAGAAACTTGTTTTTGTAATGCAATCTGAAGTACAAATATTTAGAAATATTTTCAATTGTTTGAATGAGTCAAATAAAGGAAACCATGTTAATAATTGAATATGGAATAATGTGAGGTTAGTTTATAGTAGGAGGTGAACAAGGATAACATTTGTTGAGTACATTGTAATGAACAAAGATGTTCAAAAATCAATTTATATATTTATATGGATAATTAGATCGATAGATCAATTAAAACAAAGCTATGTGTGCAAAATTATTTTATATCTCTACATGGAATTGGCGCATTGTACAACATTTTAAACCCCATGTTATAGTCCAGTTCTTTATTGTTATCTGACAGGCAATGCATGGGAGATTAAGAACTTAAAGATAGTAGGTTTCCACAATACATATCATAGATTTGTATTGCTTCTAGATTAAGAACTATTTGCATAAAACAGGAAATTGATTTTTTGTGTTTCCACATTAATTATTTTTAGTTGCAAATTGATTATGGAAATGTATAATAAAACCGTAGGTTGTCTTGACTATTTCTAATGTATCCATTAATTGCAATCTCAAGCAATTAATCATGAGTACTATAATATTTAGTTCCAAATAATGTAGCTCCAATTTAGAATATATGTATGTATATATGTATATATTAATGTATATATATACCTATATATATATCTGTCGACTACATTTCTCCATGCTTGTAGAGCTATCTTTTCAGCTTCCTAATTGAACTATTTAAACCTTGTATATATATACACACACAAACATATACATGCATTGTTGATGGTGTTTAACAAGGAAAAGTTGTATTGGATCGAGTTGTTGGACCATGAAAGAATTTAAAATAGTCACAACATTCTTGAAAAGTTCAATATTACAAATGTCCTAATATTACACAATTGAATCAAAAAAAAACTTGCATCAAAATATATAGTATTAAAAAGAAAATGTTTGCTTATTGTTGTAAAAAATCTATGTACACAAATTTAAGAAAGCATTGGAATAGTGTCAACCTCCATTAAAGAATCTCCTCTAACTCACCTAATCAAACTTATTAAACAATCACATTGTTTATAGTGCAATAAACCAACATTTATAAAGACAAGTAGGTTGCTGCCATGTAGAGAAGTGCAGAAATATAATGACAAGTTATAAAATAGGTTTTCCACTTATAAATCTATGTGCCAAGTATCATATGGCCTACCTCAGATGTCTATCTCTATACTAAATTTATAAAATTTCTCTTAATAAATTACATTTGGTAAATTAAATACAATTTAAATTTTCAAATAATTAGTTTTGTTAGTAATAGTAATTTCTCTCCAAAATTTAAGGTATCATGTAATTTTATATGTATTTTAGTTTAATAATTGTTTGGCCTGGATGCACATCTATATTTGACATTTTTTGCTAGATTAATCAATCATGGATAGTAATACATGGCAAACTTGAAGTTGTGGAGAAAATAATATTTATAAAAAGCATGGAACATTAAAGAATTCTCATTTTTAAAAAATTTATTACTGATCCCCTTAATTACTATAATTGAATAAAAAATTTAATTAATAATATTGAATAAAAACTAATTCTTTAAAAAAAATTGTCCATAAATTTAGGTATGGAATATTTGTTGCAATTGTTGTGTGGTACTGGATGATTGATTATTTCTTATTTTAATATTAGTTATGATGGTCGTAACTAACGATGTTTTAAAAAAAAGAACTTTAATATATAAATATTTTTTATAAATAGTATTTGCTCCATAATTTTGTAAATAAAAGCATTATTATCCATGCAGTTTATGGGTTAGTAGCAGTATAATAAAATCATCAAAAGTAAAGACGACAAAAAATAAGTTCATTACAAGGAAATTGAAAGTAAAAAAATTATATTTTAAATGATTGAATCTAGTAAAAAGATGTTCTATAATCAGTGTATGAATACAATGCCACAACACATATTTTGTATTTTTAGAATAATTGAATTAAAAGGTATGATTTTGTGGGGAGACAATGATTTATTTGACTTCAGAAATGATATACTACTGAACCCATTGGAATAAAAAAGGAGCAATTAAAAGTAGCTAAGTATATGTGCAAAATCATTAAAGGAAATGTGAAACTAAAAATAATTAATGCTACTTATAGTTGGTTCACTGAATCTATTTATTGATATGGTAGCATTATATAGTTGGAAGCAATGAACATTTTTTTGGAGCACCTATTTTGAAGTAAACATAAAGTAGCATGGAATCAAAATAATCACCATGTGGAAAATACCATGCATGCACACCAAAGCACTCATGGTGTATAGGGTATGCAGTCAGAAGTGCTATAAAATCCATGGAAAACCGCATAACTTATAGTTTCTTGGCGAATTCCATGAATTTTTAAGTCATGAGAAGTGCCACGAATTTTCTAACACTTTCCTACTTACCTTGTAGGCCAAAATGGTTGTTTTTGTTTCATCTCCACCATTTTAAATGAAATATGTGGTACACAAATATCTATCTAATGAACAACATATCTGATGAGTACAATTATGTATATTTCCACCTACAAAAGCAACATGCTCATTAGAAAACAATAGTTTCATGTTTATGAATTACATAGCATCTCATTCACTACACTTAGTTGTCTATCTGGAAAGCTAGATTCTTGGTAGCATTACTTTCCATTGCAAAAAACCAAAATAAATAATTAATAATATTTACAATTGGTTCACCAAATCTATTTATTGATAATAGGAAAGTATTGTACTTACATGTGATGTTGGTGGTGTTCAACAAGAGTGAAGTAGCATTGGATAAACTTTGTAATGCCCTAAATTTAACACTAAAGAAATGTAGTTAAGGACAAAACACAACTATCAAATTTCTCTCAAGAATGATTGCATAACTCACAAAGCTACTACCAAAGAAGGCACTACAAAGAAGCATACAACATTTGACTAGTTATAGATTAATATATTTAGTTAGACAATTAACTTGCTACGCAAATCCTAGGAGGGTTTTCAAAAGGGGACATGGAAATTAAATCATCAGGATAGACTTGAATAATTCAATCAACACATTCAAAAATTGAAGGCACAATTAAGTCATAAGATAAGAAAATATGTTATATCAATATTAACTCATGATAATGAAAAGAGAGCAAACCCTAGGGGAAAGACCTAATTCCTAGGGGGCTTGTCTTTGATGGCCTTGCCTACGCATATAATTCATAGAGGAATCGTAGTTCAACAACTAGACTTCAACCATCTCCCACATGGTTGGATAACAAGGAATATAATCACAAGGTTAAAAAGATAGCTTAAAATCAACTTCAACTCAAACCACTAGCACCTCTCCACACTGTAGTAATAGGTAGTAATAGTTCAAGGTCAAGGGTTATGACTGGACCCATATATATATATATATATATATATATATATATATATATATAATCATATATATATAATCATATATACATTTTAATCCTTAAGAGTAGAATAACCACATATATGTACTTTCATAATACTACAAGATTACATAATAATAAAATAATCTTTTTAGTTAATTAATATCTAGCAAGACAATGCTAAGTTTAGAAGGGAGGAACTAATCATTCTAAAAAGTATATAATTTTTACTTTTAATACATGACCTCTCTAAATAATAATTTACAATCATAAGGTGACTAATACTATTTTGGATACTTAAGTTCTTAGGATTATAAACAAACTCATTCTAATTCTAATATGAGAGATTCTAGCTAGAGTTTAACATACATCCCTTATACACATGGGTATCAATAATTAAACATTTTTAACAAAAATTCTATCATGCCTCAATATCTCTAACCCACACTATAAAGGAAAGAACTTTATAAGAATAAGGATTGTCAACAATGCCTAACAAGCTGGAACTTGACTTGACTAACAATACATGAATACTGCAAGAGATGGCTTTGAACCATTACATATCAATCCATATGGTATAATTTTGATAACTTTAACTCAATTTAATGGATGAAACAAAATTTCCTAAAAAAATATATATATATATAATTAAGAGTCAAGTCCCATATTTATATCATATTATTACTTTTCAATTTTTATCTACTATTTTGCAGCAAAACAATGCAACATTCAAATGATCATAACTTTCATATTACTAAGCCAAATTTAAAAATTCAAAATGTTCTAGAATGGTGGTTAAATGACGGACAAAACCCAAAATTACTTTTGCAAAATCCACAACCATACATGAGTAGTTTTTTTTCACAAAACAACACTCTAGTTCACCCAAAACAGCAACAATTGACAATAAAAATATCTTAATTCATTTCAACATATACAATTTTATTACTCATATCAAATTAAACTATACACAAAGGCTAAATATTAATACATAGAGCATATAAAATAAATACTCAAATGAGTGCCTTATTTCATAATCTGTTGCAAATATTTAAATCATTAAATGATATTTTTCTGCTGTCATTAAACCAAACACATTGTATTGAAATGCGTAGAAGAATTTTGGGGTTTTAGCATAAAAATATAATATTATTACTTCTCTTTGAATACCATTAATATTTTATTTTAATTATTTATCTATTTTTATTTATGTACAAAATCTAATAACAAATATATAATTGAGAATATGCTTCAATAATTGATCAACGATTAGTGATAATAAGTAATAACTAAAATAAATCTAGGACTTGTTGCACCATTGTTTGTTGCTGCTATTTATTTTTTAATTTTTTAATCATGTTTTCACCTAGAGAATAATTCCCTCTGGTAATTGAATAAATCATTTTATCCTACCATGCGATGACATTAATGTATTTAATGGTAACTAAGCACAACACCAGAGTCCATTATTCTTGCATTGATTTCATGTACATTTTATTTTGCTGCTCTCTCTCACTGCATCTTACATTGATATAGCTGGAAGTATTATGCACATGATTTTGTTTGAGGCTGCATACACCATTGGCTTGATGTAAGGGTCAGGGTCTGTTGTTCCCTTATTAAAATCATTTTCAGTTAGATTGTAGAACAACAACAAGGAAAATAATGTAGATGCCTTGCTTTGAAAAGATGGTATCATCAACAGAGAAATCGAAAGGCACAAAAAAAATCCTTGTAAAGTTTCCTAATCTCGTGTTCAAGCTCCTTGAACATGGGTTGCAAGGGACAATAACAATAATCTTTCATAACATTATCAAATGTAATCACTGATTGTTGAGCAAGGGTTCAAGAGGGTATTTGAACAAATGTAACAAAAGTTTAAAATGTGGACACATACGGAAATATTTTTGATAGAATAATGTTAGCCCCAATGCAATTATAAAGCTAAGAAAATAAATCTTGGGAGAAGTTGTTGTTAGGCAAAAAAACATTAATTTTTTTCTTTTTTCCAGAATTCCTGACAGAATAACTTCTTTGACACAGAACATGAGAATATTGACTTGTTCCTGGATTTAAGAACTAATCTACCTAATTGGATTTTTAAATTTATTTTTTTTAACTCTATATTTTCCAAATTCTATCAATATAGCGAGGGCTTTCCTTCTACTGGGAGATAGTTAATTAAAACTATAGTATCTAGAAGCTACAGACTATGGAATATAATAAAAACAAGAAATATTTGTCATTTATTTCATTATATTACAACTAGCCTTGCCAATGTTCATTATTTGTAACCTAGGCAGGTTTTCTTGTTCCATGGGAAAAGGGCTCTCAATAAAATATAAACAAGCTAAACATCAACATATTATTATTCCTTGATCTTTTAAAAGCTAAGAATTGATTTTAATCTCATGTGTTACCACTGTTAAATTGCATTGAATGCCTATAGATATCCCTTTTCCTTTTGTGCTCTAATTTTTTTGTCAAAAGAAATAGCCATCACAGAATTTTCTAACAGAATACTACGCATGGCTTGAACTAAAATAACAAATTATCATAATGAAACATTATCTACAAAATACCTTCAAAATAAGCCCCTCAAAGAAGTTGTTGCGTTGATGCATACCTTTGCACTGCATTATAGGAACAAGGCTCCAAGTTGCCTTTCAAGATCAAACGCCCCTTATTGGTTTGCAACGATGACATAGAATCTAGTTTTTTTTTTTTTGGCTCTCTAACACCATCGTTGGCCTCCCATGCCTCTCCCTCATATTGCTACATAAAACCCCCTTTTTATTCTCCCTTACATGCCCTCTCTCCGCTTCCTCTTACCACCACCATTAACATGACTGCAAATCAATAGATTCACTTCATGATCGATAGGAATAGTTAGAGGGAGCATTGAACTAGTCCAAAACATTTATCTGAGGCATTTATGCTCTCCTCTTTTTTTGCAACGATGAAGTAGGGTGTCACAAAAGTAAATATTCCATTACCCCTTCCACATGAACATTTCTTCTATGCAGATTCTCCCATCTCAATGTAATTAGAGATGCCTTATCTTTATGCTTCTCTCCTTGAAATCTCTATCTGTGCCTTCCATGAACCTCATTTCCCCAGGACACTACTCCTCATAATGAATATGTATGCTAGTTGCATATGCATAGACAAGATGCATGACTGGTTAGGTGGAATTACCCCGAGAGTTAAATCTACTCATAGAATAATTTCCATTCACCATGTACATTCCAGGCCTTTTGGTCACTATAGAGAGTTGGGATCTCACATCAATTTCTTCAAAGGATAACACACACTTTGTAGTCTCCCCAAATTAATCTCCTTGAACTTGATAGAATTTCCTATTCTTCTCATCCCATAGCATTGTGGTCTATCCATTGCTCAAACCATCTCCTCGAGCCCTCCAATGCGGAGTTCTAGGCCCAAAATCTCACTCCCCCACCAACCACATGATAAGTATTGTAGCATGTATCAAATGATCAGGGAAGAAATGGTATATCGAAAAATCGTAGAGCTTCACTCCTTCAGATCTATCACAGATTTCCTTAGAACCACCTCCAAAAAGAGAAAATTAATTCACCACCACCAATAAATTTTGATTTGACTTAAAAGTCTTACAGGAAAGATATTTGTTCTAAGCAACATTAAACATAACTCCTCAAATGAACACCACTCCTTCAATGCATTTGTGTATGGTCACATCGATTAATGGTGCCATGCCAATCACTATGCTCCAACCTTCAATGCCATGTCGCCTTAAAGAGAGAATCCTCCCACTACGCGGTAGAAATCAAAGGAGCATTGATGTGATGCCCACTACAATAATGTTGGAAATTAATAACAATTTAGCCCCCCCCCCCCATATTTTCACCAACTAAAAACTAAATAGAAGTCTCTTTAGTTCTATGAACTACATTGATGGTAGCTTTTACACCACCACCCTTGTTAATGTAATTGTGTGAAAGGTAACCTCACAATCATGCCAATGTGCAGTTATTGTTGTCAGGCACTGAACTGCAATCTATTCCCTTTGTAATGCCCCATCTTATAACCTAAGGAATGTTGCAATTATGTATAAAAGTGAAATAATTTTTTTTAAAAAGTAGTAATATTAAGTTAATTAGTTGCATACATTCACTAAGTTACGCGGCGTTACACTACTTGAGTTTTCCATAGACGACTTTAGTATTTACCATTGCACATATTAATTAACATAAAAATAAACATTTCATATCATTTGAATTCCATTCAAGATAATATAAAGTACAAATATGATTCTTACATTGCATTTGAAATAATATTACAATACTCATTCATCTGATGAGGTAGATCAATAATAGTTACAGTTACATTTTACAAATGTTCACCTCATTAACAATTGAGGGATGTTACAATTACAAGATTTCAAATAATGCAATAAAGAAAGTACACATATGTATCCAAGTACAAGCTCTCCATCCATGAAGCTCTCGTTGCCATGATCATAAACTGGGGACCCAACAGAGTAAGGTGCACGTTCCACCCAGCCATGTGGTACCCGTAGGTCCACCCCCGTGCTAGGAGATAGTAATATGGTTACCTAGACATAACCTATTAACCCTAGACACAAGTACATTACTAACTGGTGGTTACATTGATTATAGATTTAAGATAATCAAATGTGCTAAGTACACACGGTTAACTGTTATTTTAGTTGGAGTTTCATCACAATGTTGCAAAGGTTACCTTGGTGTTTCTTCCTAGGTTCCGACCCCCAACTTGGGCTACCTTGGTAACCTCTTATGAAACCCCGCCCCTTTTGCAAACTATTGTAGAATCGAATATCTTTTTAAGTAACAAGATTTTGATTTCCCATTCCAGGCCTTCTCAACTTATACTCAAGACTGAACTAGCTCTAGAGTCTATAAGCGAGGCATAATCATCTTGTTAAGGATTTTAATTCTAACTACTATGTCATTTAGTTATCACTGACTTACTAACTCTTTGTAAGTTACCCTGACACCACTTTGTGTGTCGGCCCTTACACAGAGCCACTCCCCTAAACATAACAAAGGAATTCTAAGTTTCCTTGACTAAGGTTTACAAGGTGCACAAAATTCAATCACATAATAACAAATGACACCGTACTCTAACACGTGCACTACCCTAGTCAACTCAAGAAATGCATTCGAACAATAACAACTCCCTTACTATACATATCATTCTGGAAGACTTATACACCTAAGACATTCCCAATTTTCCCAATAAGAAACACGATTAAAGAAAATTAAGAAAAATAAATGTCTACTATTCGGATTTACTAAATCCAGTCATTCAAAAAAAATAACATGAAATTATAGCAATTAAATTGTAATTCTTTTCTCAAACGATAAAGAAAATTGCATTAAATTATTCTAATTTTAATTTCCTCAATTTCACATAATTATAAAGACTAAATTTACTCTTTCATTCATAATATTTAGAACTAGTCGATCTCATACTTCACATATATCTACATACATCTTATTTAATATATAATCTTTTAAATTTTAAATCTAATACATATATTTACAATTTTCTATGTAATATTAAACAAATATATATATATATATATATACTAATGTATATATACATATACATAGATATATATATATATATATATTATATTTAATATAATTTATAAAAGATAAATTTTGAATGACATAATATATATAAAATATGTATGCATTCAATCAAAATTTTCACTTTACATTTCAAAGAAAGGAAGCTTAGGGTTTCGGCAATATCCGCAGCTGACCCTGATGGGCCACGGCTGTGATGACAGCCTATGCACTGTCTGTGAGGGCAGCGCCGGGCTGTCTCCATAGCCGTTACCCTTCAAGGGCGGCTGTGGGGTGGCCCCTGCACCGCCTCCCATACATACTAAATATTAAAATACATTTCGTTCTATAAAATAAAACGAATCCTAAAACCTGTGAAATTTCAATTTCGCATAAACAAAATTTTAATCCGTACTCATACGTATACACATGTACGACAATTTTAAATCAAAAATTCATATATTTATAATCAATGGAATTTCACAATCCAATTAATATATGAAGATGAATATATATAAATATATATATATATATTTATTAATATATATATATATATATCAAATTTCATCAGGGTTTTTACAACAGAGAAAAAAAAGAAATTTCTACAGGGTTTGAATGAGAAAATTGGGGAAATTGTAAAATTTCTTCAAAGTTTCAAAAGAAAAAATGCACAAAAATTTCCATTCAAATTTTAATTTACCCCAAAGGTTTTAAAATCCATTTTCCATTTAAATGTTTTCGCCTTCACTAATTTATATATTTTCCACAGAAAGTATGCTACAGAAATTCTTCTGAAACCAACAAATCTTTACAAACTAGAATACAGTGAACAATATCTTTCTCAAGAAGTACAAGGATTTAATAATATGAAATATTCTTTTCTCAGACATTCTTTTTCAAAAACAACAAATTTAAACACAAAGGAAAATACCTGTTTCCTTAGCTTCAGAAATATGTTTGGTGATGAGAGCCTCTGTTTCCTGGAGCTCCCAAATCCTTTCCCGAGAACCAATACCCAAGATGCAAACTAGAGAAATTCCACAAATATACAATAATACCAACAAGGGATATCTCAAAAACACTTTCAAAGAAATTTTAACAGTAGACTATCTTTTCATTTCCCGTGTAGAAAAAAGTAACCTTCTGTGTTTTTCCAAATCCCAGATAACCTCTGAGAAATTCCTCAACCAAAAGCAATAAATTTTAACTGGCACACATGTCGAGAAGAAGAAAATATCTTCAACAACTTCTCGGCAATCTTTCCTTTCAAGATTTGCATGCATGTAATTTATTTTAAAATTTCAATTTTCAAATTGCAAAATTTATTTAATAATTAAAAATGCCATTTCCCAAATAATAATTAATTTTAAATAAAATCTATTCACACATTTAAATTTTTTTTAATTTAATTAATTAATTTATTTAATTAAATGAATTTAATCTCTATGATCAAATTATTTAACCAAACAAACTAATTAATTAATTAAATAACATGTAAAACTTATTTCTTTACCATTTAAAAATTAATTTAAAGAACAGTAAATTAAAGAATAATAACTATCATTAAAATTAACAAAATTTTCCTTCCAAACAATTGATCCAATCAAGAACAAACAAGACCATCTATGACTTCGAACTAACACAGACAATGTACTGAGACTGGGTTAAATACTAGACTAGGATGAAGCATGCTACTACCTCCCAATCAACATTTCCGTTGAGTCTTGACATGCTCAGACTTGAGTAACCAGGTGGAGTCGGTGTCATGTACCTGCAATCCTGCAATCAACAAATAACATGCATATATATATAATCCATTGTACAGGCACACCGTGTGGAGAAAATCACGGACATCATAGAGCACTCGCAAGCAAGTGATGCAACTCCGTTCTCCACACCAATACACATCACATCAGACTGAAAAATTAAATAACAGTTAGTCCATCATAAACATATATATAGCAATAACATCTGAAGGAAATATCTACGCTATCACAAAGCATGTCAGAAATCAATTATCACCATACAATGTATCATCATATCACAAAGTGAATCCACTGTCGCTCAAAATCAACGATCAAAATATCCAAGCCAAAGTACCAAAGTCTAACAGTGTGAAAACATGCAAACAAAAAATACAAGCATAAATGGAGGGGTACTACATCCTCCCCCCCTAGGATTAGGCTTGCTCCTGAAAGCCTGCTAACAGATAGGGATAAAGTTCCCTCATGTGTGTCGCATCCTCCCAAGTAGGAGAAGCCTCATGGCTAGGATCCCATTGGACCCTCACCTGATCAACGTCTCAACCCCTGAGATCGACCGTCCGACACTGTAGAATGGCCATGGGCTCCAAAGCCAGCTGCCTGTCCTCTACCTGTAATGCATTCCAATCAAGTACATGAGAAATGTCGGGATGATATAGTCCAAGAATTGATACATGAAAAACATCATGAATACGTGACAAACTGGGTGGTAAGGCGAGTCGATACGCGACAGGACTAATTCTCTCTAAGATCTCAAATGGCCCAACGAAATGAGGGCAAGCTTAGAGCCTTTTCCATAACAGATTAGACTGTTTCACAGTCGCACTCGAAGAAACACTCTATCACCAACAACAAAGTGTCGGTCTATTCTATGTGTATCGACATACTTCTTTTGCCTATCCTATGCTGCTATCAAATGTTCTCTAATACGGTCAACCTGTTGCTCCATGTCACGAAGCATCTTAGGACCAAGTAATACTCTATCCTCTAGTCGATCCCAACTCAAAGGAGTTCGACAAGGACGACCGTATAATGCCTAAAAAGGTGGCATACCTATGGAACTCTGATATCCATTATTGTAAGCAAATTCTACCAAGTACAAATAATCCTCCCAATGTGATTGTTGGTCCATTACGTACATTCTAAGCATATCCTCTAATATTTTATTAACTCTCTCCATTTGTCCATTAGTTTGAGGATGATACCCTGAACTAAAGTTCAACTGTGTACCTAGAGCATGTTGTAATGAAGTCCATAGGGCTGATGTAAATATGGGATCTCTATCAGAAATAATCCTATGAGGAATCCCATGTAATCTAACTATGTCCTCCATGAAAATCCTAGCTACGGATGAAGCATTGTAAGATGATCGTACTGGTGAAAAATGAGCTACCTTAGTCAATCGGTCAACAGTTACCATAATGGCATCATGTCGACGTGATGACGTAGGTAACCCTACAATAAAGTCAACAGATATAATATCCCATTTCCATTCAGGAATGAGATGTGGCTGCAATAATCCAGTGGGATGTTGATGCT
Organism: Sequoia sempervirens; assembly: GCA_007258455.2. Classification (NCBI taxonomy): domain Eukaryota; kingdom Viridiplantae; phylum Streptophyta; class Pinopsida; order Cupressales; family Cupressaceae; genus Sequoia; species Sequoia sempervirens. Next base: position 24,482 of record VDFB02058951.1, read on the forward strand.
CAGCTTTGACTCGCTGGCATTCAAGACATCTCGATGCATAATCAACAATATCACGTTTCATACCAGGCCATAAATACAATTATTGAAGATCCGCATGCATTTTCTTAACACCTAGATGAGCTGAATATGGTGCTCGATGAGCTTTAGTCATAATTAATGTACGAAGACCCTCAGAATGTGGTACATATATACAACCTAAATGCCATAATATACCATCTGGTTCAAGGATATACCCTGCAAATCGACCTTCTAAAGGTCTACTAGATTCAATTTCTGACTTTACTTCCTGATACAATCTATCAAAAGGAAGTGCTGCTAATATTTGACCTCTCAAATCTACTTCAAGAGTAGTAGCAGATATCTCATGTCGACGATGACTAAGAGCGTCAGCCACTACGTTCTCTTTTCCTTGAACATATTTCACTTCAAAATCATATTCACACAAGAACTCCATCCACCGTCTTTGTCTAGCATTCAAATTAGGTTGCGTAAAAATGTATTGTAGACTACGGTGATCAGTATGAAGTTCAAAACGGTGACCCAATAAGAAATGTCTCCACCGAACTAATGCATACACAACTGCAGCTAGTTCTAAATCATGAGTAGGATAGTTTAATTGGTGATCCTTAAGTTTACGAGACTCATAAGCAATCACCCGCCCATCTTGCATTAGAACTACTCCCAAACCCTCTAAGGATGCATCAGTGCAAACTACAAAATCCTTAGTAGGATCAGGAACAATCAGTATAGGCGCATTAGTCAACTTTTCCTTAAGTGTCTAAAAAGCCAACTAACACTGCTCTGTCCAAACAAACTTCTTCCTTTTTCTCTAAAGAGAAGTAATAGGATGACCAATTCTAGAAAATCCCTCAACAAACCGCCTATAGTAACCAGCTAGACCCATAAAACTACGCACTTCACCTACATTTGTAGGCATGGGCCAATCTACAATAGCTTGGATCTTTGAAGGATCCATAGCAATACCCTTTCTAGATATCACCTGTCCAAGGTATTTTATCTCAGTTTGAAAGAAATCACACTTCTTCAGGTTCACATACAATTGATTTTCCCTTAAACATTGCAATACCTGTCTCAAGTATTCTTCATGTTCTGTCATGTTTCTCGAATAGATCAAAATATCATCGAGAAATACAAGGACAAAGTGATCAAGGTATGTACGAAAAACACCATTCATTAAACTCATAAATACTGATGGTGCGTTCGTTAACCCAAATGGTACTACTGTGAATTCATAGTGCCCATAATGAGTATGAAATGCAATTTTATGAATATCTGCTTCAGCAATTCATAATTGATGGTAACCAGATTTCAAATCGATTTTAGAAAAAACTTTAGCTCCCTTGATCAGATTGAAAAGATCATCGATTATAGGCAAAGGATAACGATTCTTAATCGTAACCTTGTTCAATTGATGATAGTCAATGCACAATCTAAGTGACCCATCCTTCTTCTTTACGAAGATAACAGGTGCTCCCCAAGGGGAAACACTAGGATGAATGAAAACATTTTCTAATAATTCCTCTAACTGGATATGAAGTTCCTCTAACTCCTGAGTCATCATTCTGTATGGAGCTCTAGATATAGGCTCAGCTCCAGGAACTAGGTCAACTCTAAAGTCAATATCTCTCTTCAGAGGCATTCTAGGTATATCATCAGGAAACACATCAACAATTTCCCTAAGAATAGGATGATCATTAAGAGATATCTCTCGACTCTCACCTTCTTCCAAATCAGTAACTGTTGTTGCAAACAATTGACAACCCTAACGAAGACATCTCTTTAATTGCATAGTAGATATCATCCGCAAAGAGATAGGTGTTTGTATACCTATGATTTTCACTTTCATACCTAAATCATTAATGCAACTAATTGTCTTAAGTATACAGTCAATCACAACATAATGAGAAGCTAACCAATCCATACCTAAAACTAGGTCATACGATCCTAAAGGTGTAACATATAAATCTGCTAAGGTAGTTAATGTACCAATTTTAAGTTCACAATTATGTACTAAGTTCTCTACCGCTACTTTCACCCCAGAGGCGAATTCAACCTCCCACTTACCACCTTGCTTTACTGCCACAAGACCACATCGGTCAATGATGGTTAGTAAAATAAAGGAGTCAGTAGCTTTGGAATCAAAAAGAATGGAAACACTAACACCATGTAACTTACCTGAAGTCTCGACCACTGTGTTCTAGTGATCGGCTTGGAAATCATTAACCGCAGCATAAACTGTATGTGATCATCCTGCATCACCCACTATAGGCTCTAAAACTGTAGGTCGAGGCCCAAAACCAGAAGAACCTCTCATCGGACACTGCCTAGCAATGTGTCCCTGCTGTCCACATGAGTAACAACCTGTGCCTCTACCGAATCCTCTACCACTCGAAGGTGCATTGGATTGCTGGTAACTACCTCTACTGACAGTAGACTAAGCACTCTGAGCAAGCTGATCCTGCCTATAGCGCTTGTTGTGCCACCAGTTGTGACTCTTTCCTATTTGCGGACTATTACCTTGTTGTGGTTGTGGATTATTATTCTTTTGAGGTGTACGTTGTTGTTGTTGCTGCCCACCCTTAGAGGGTGTCTGTTGGTTCCCAGAGGAACCCCCTATCTGTGCCTGTCCACCCTATGGACTAAAACCTGATGTAGGAGCGCTGCCAATCTGTACTCCTGTGTGACCACCTAACACCATAACAAGGTTCTCCTCCACTATGCGAGCCTTCTCCACCGCAACTTCCATAGTCTTTGGCTCAAAGACTCTAACTCCACCACTAATGCGGGCATTCAAACCCCTGATGAAGTGTTGTACTAGCATAGGCTCATCATCGCCAATACCCGCATACTGCTTGAGTTCATAGAATCTACATTCATATTGCTCAACAGATAGAGCCAATTGACGTAGATCATGGAACTCGTCAGCCTGTTGTTGCCTCCAGTGTTCTGATAGGAACCTTTCTCTAAACCTCTCTAGGAACATCTCCCAAGACACTGACCCAATATCTAAGTGGAGCTTCTACTCCTCCAGGCACCACCAAGTAGAGGAAAATCCTCTTAGATGCATAATAGCGCATCTCACACGGCTATTGCTACTGTAAGGGTGCATGGTGAAGCATCTACCCAAATCTAGTAGCCAGGTCTCTACCTCTAAGCCACCTCCTGTACCATCAAAAGTAGGAGGGCGTGACCTCAATAAATCTCGCATGTGTCCTGCTGTAATAGCATCCTGATGCACTGTATCATCTACTCTCCTGGGAGACCTATCATGCTCTCTAATAACCTCCTGTTCAACTTCCTGTCTAGGTCCAAGTCGAGCTAGGACCTCCTCTAATAAAGGACATATCTGTGAACCCTCTACTCTTGACTGTTCAGGATTTTGTCCCTCATTCCTCTAATCCAACTGCTCTGCCTGATCACTCTGATGAGGGCTCAGAGGGGGAGTAGCTTGAGGGATTGGCCCTCGGCCTCCACCTTGACCTCTACCACGACCTCTTCCACCTCGCCTAGGCATGTTCCTACACATAACAATAATGAGTCTTAGATACTAATCAACCAAGGCTAATAGATGGCGACACTACGTACTAGGTGAACCTAATGGGCTAACGATTACACAGAGCATCCAGTGTTAGAAACCTTGGCTCTGATACCAATCTGTAATGCCCCATCTTATAACCTAAGGAATGTTGCAATTGTGTATAAAAGTGAAATAATTTTTTTTAAAATGTAGTAATATTAAGTTAATTAGTTGCATACATTCACTAAGTTACACAACATTACACTACTTGAGTTTTCCATAGACCATATTAATTAACATAAAAATAAACATTGCATATCATTTGAATTCCATTCAAGATAATATAAAGCACAAATATGATTCTTAATTTGCATTTGCAATAATATTACAATACTCATTCATCTGATGAGGTAGATCAATAATAGTTACAGTTACATTTTACAAATGTTCACCTCATTAACAATTAAGGGATGTTACAATTACAAGATTTCAAATAATGCAATAAAGAAAGTACACATATGTATCCAAGTACGAGCTCTTTGTCCATGAAGCTCTCATTGCCATGATCATAAACTGGGGACCCAACGGAGTAAGGTGCACATTCCACCCAACCATGTGGTACCCGTAGGTCAACCCCCCGTGCTAGGAGATAGTAATATGGTTACCTAGTGTAACGCCCGCCGTGCAAACCCCAGAGAACAACATTGCAAATTTTTTTTTTTTTTTAAAATAATACAGTTGAACATGCAAGAACATTAACCATAATCACATAACACATTACTTTACACTATTACACTTAGTTCTCTGGGGCACGCGAGGTTACTTCATAATCAACTAACAACGAAAACAAAGATAACAACAGCACAATTCACTACTTATAGCTATATTCAATGATCACACAAGCTACAAGAAACGATAGAAGTGATTTACTAACTTTGGCAATAGAGTCTACTTACTTAGGTCAGCTTAACATACCTCTTACATTCTATTTTATCGACAAGTCCTTGCTCCCAATGCCTATACCTGGAAGGTCTACATGACTTGGCACACACATCAGATCAAAGATAGTTAGCACATGATCACTAAGAGAAGCTATATAAATCAATGGTAGTTTTTACGTTATCAGAAATAAACGACAAATCTCAAACAAGACTCAGGAGAACAGTCCTAGGGGCCCGACCTAATGCCTCGGGAGCTCATCACTCGATGGCCTTGCCTACGTATATAATTCGCAGAGGCACCGTAGTTCGACAACTTGAGCTGCTCCAACTCATTGACTGACCAACTAAGGGTTCACTCATAAGACTTTCAAGGAGGAATCTACCCCAACACAAAAGTAACACAACACCACAAATACACACTAACCTCAATCCTCTATGCATAAGCATTATGTGACCCATACAACATTACATACAAGAGGAGTGGGTATGCAACCCTTTCTAGGGTCCATCACCCCAGACAGTTTCTTAGGCGGCTGCCACCCACTTAGGTGAAGCCGAAGACTGATGAACAAGGTAAGCATAATCTTGCAAAAATAAAATAAAAATAGCCTACTCAAATATTTATTCATACTTGCACAAGGAAGGTCACAAGGCATAACAACATTTCCTTTTAGCTAGATAGCTCACGATAAAACATATACTTATATTTATTATAGCTATCCACCGTGGAAGAAAATAGTGATTTCATATCCTTCTTGGTTAACAAACAAACAGTTAATATAGACACTTACAATAGATATCAAATCCTTATCAATAGTCAAATACCACTCAATAAACTAATACTCAAAACTTAAACATTCAACGATATCAATTTATAATATACAAATTGATTATTAATGTATGAAAACATTTCAAGGGTCATTCAAAATGAGAATTCAACAATATAATATCAACATTTGAATTATATGATAGTACCATTTACAATTATAATCAAGACAGTAATCTACACTTGAACTATGTTATCATTTACTATTTCTTAGCTCCTATTCACTAACATATCAATCAATCATCTTTAGAACCCATGTATAGCTAATAAATTGAACTAACATAATATATGCAATTAATAAAGTTGAATCTTAAAGCTATCTAAAACTATAGTCCATCAGTTATTGTTCCAATATTAATAATTGCAATGAATAAATATGAGTTCGTAGATATTCTAATTGGTATAAGTATATCAAGTAATGGTAATGGATAATAAGCTAGGTTTATCACATCATAATCTAAACGATGAATTTTTTAAACCAACAATAATTGAATATCCCACAGGTCTATTATAAAAACCAAGTAACCAATAATATACTGATTTTAATTTAATAAACCATACCTGCTAAGTCCACATAAGGAAGAATCTAAAATGATCTCTATTTTATCAAGATATTTCTTAGTTGGGAAATTCTAAAATCCACAAGTGAAATCATTTAAGAGTTCCCACTAAAACCAAAGATCCAAGAATTAAATTAATATGATTATTAAAAGATTCCAACCTTCAATATAACCAATTACAATTGTCTCGATATAAATCATACAATAAATTAAGGCTTATTTTCTTTTAAAAATATCTATTCTATCAAAATAACCAATTAAAGAAATATATTTATATATATATATATATATATATATATATATATATATAATACATATAATTAAACATATATATAAATACTTATTAATTAATACATTAAAATAATTTACTATATTCAAACAATGCTAATAATAAAACTAGTGTATTATGACTTGTATAACTTTTGTTTTGGGATTTGGGTATTTCTACAATTTTTACTGAAGGTGCGCCATTACGTATTTTAACACATATAAAAAATTCAGCCATACCCCGTTCGTAAATTGTCAGTTATGATGAATTTAGTGACCCTATGTCTCTGCTATTTTCTATAGGAAAATATTTATTATTTCATCATAGGATTTCATTTTTCCTAATTTATCAGAGGATTTCTCTTGTTTTTCAATCCTACAGAGGTTTTCTAAATTATATGTGAGATTTTCTAAATTATCTATTGTTTTCTTTTCGAATTTTCTACCATTTTAAATTCATTTCGTTAGAGAGGATCTAAGATTTTCACAATTCTTCTACAAAGATTTTTTTATAATTTCACAACAAATTAACAGACAATATTTCAACATATGTAAACAAATTATCTAATTCTTTTTTTTTTTATAATTTCACAATCTCAAAATAAATATCTACAATTTTGTACAGACAATCTTTTAACAACACAATTTAAATAAACATTTAAAATAAAGAACCTGGAGTCTTGCGCTTATTTGAGAATCTGATGATGTTTGCTTGTTCTCGATGGCCTCTACGATGAGTTTCTCCTTCCTACTTTGAATTTCCTCTTCAAAAAAACCATGCTCAAATCTCGAATTCAAATCCTTAATCCCACGACTCTTTTCAAAGTATTCCCCCAAAACAAAAGAATGGAAAAATCCCTTTTGAAAACTTCAGAAGATTAAAAAAAAGGCATCACAATTCTTTTTTTTTTTCAATTCTTGTCTCCATAAAATCTCTGTGTGTGAAAAACTCACAAAATTCTTAATTAAATAAAAGATATTCCAATTTATTCAAAAAGCTCACAAAAATCTAGAATAAAAGAATTTAATTATTTAAAAGCAAGCTTTTCAGTTAGATATCAAATCACATTCGCTCTTTCATCTTTTTCATTCTTTTATTTATTTATTTTTCTATTCTTCAATACTTTTTGTTTTAATCAGCTTTTGCAAGCTTTACTTGCAAGGCACATTATCTAATTAATTTAAATAATTTATTCTAACAATTATCCTCAACAAATAATTAATTAAAATAATAAACACTATTTAATATTTTAATTATCATTTAATAACTCATGACTTTTTTTCTTTTTTTTAAACATAAATAAAATATTTAAAATTTTAAATACAATTTAATCTAACATTTTAATAAACAATATTACCCTTATTTAATTAATTCAATCACAACATATAAAATACCATTAGAAACTCTTGTTCTATCTTCCTCTTCTGATTCCTTAGCTAGACTACCTGCACATCTCATGTGAGAATGGAGGGGTACTACATCCTCCCCCTCTAAAACTTGACTTACTCCTGGAAGTCACATGGCTCAAAATGAAACATAACCGTGCATTAGTACCAAAATTTCTATAATCTATAATTGATGTACACCCTCTTTCTGAATCATTACCATTAGAATCACTATTCGGCTTCACATGTGTAAATATTATCTTCTTAACTACTTTTATTTATAAACCCTTACATCTCTTATAATAATATACTTGATTTCAGCATTAGTAACAAGCAAGTACTCCTATTAACTCAATTTTCCATTTACACAATGAACATCTCCAAAATATCATAGAAGGAAAACACCTCAAATGATTATTTGGAATTAACAAAAGTACACACCATATCATCTTTCAGTAACATATTTTAAGTCACCATTTACGATTCTCAATAATATCCAATCTATTTTATACCACAGAGTCACAATACATTCACATTTAACACAGTATGGTTATCCCTCTTTTACATCAGTAAACAACAACACATAAGAAATATACATCTAACACATACATACACAATCACATCACCGGGAAAAGTACATCACAAGATTACACAAGGGTCCATCTAGACACCCAAAAGCAGCATACTAATCCATGATACATAATCCATGAGCCAAGAGCCAATATCCATCTCACATAATCCATACCTCACACTCAGTGGCTTGATGGTGTTAGGCCACACAGACATGGTGAGACCATCCAAACAAGACCACTATGACCCATCTCTTGTTGTACAAGGTGGTTAGCCTCCAAGAGATAGTCATCACACATAGGTGGGTAGTGGGTCATAGCTATAAATTAGCCTCACATACCCCCATCCTCAAGGTTCCCTGCGTCTACTTCCTCGTATACACTCACCAAGTCCGCCTCATACGTCCTTGGAGAGGAATCATAATACAACACATAGCCGACCTCGAAAATAATAAGGATAAATTAGTTTAGCCACCAAAGTCATAATTAAAAGAAAATAAAAATTCAATTTCAATAATAAAGAAATAAATGTGCACAATTTCAACACTAAATAAAATGTAACCACGAGGGCTACGAGCAAATAAAATCACAAGGTGTGGCTAAACCATCAAAATCAAATATACAAAGTGTCGGCTTTCACAATCACTAGAAAATCATCAATAATTATAAAGAAAGTTCATAATCTTAGAAATTGCACTATACAACACTGCGTGACTAGATACGAGCCACCAAACGAGGAAGGAGGGAACAACGTCTGGCTATACAATAGCCCCCATGTGGTGCAGAGTGAGCACGCCATCCACATGACCCAGAGTGTGCTCCTCGGCTACACTCTGCCTCGCGTCGTCACGCGACCTAGACTAACCAAGTGGCCCACGCACTCCTTGGTTGTCCGCATAGGATGTGCACCTCGGCCTCCATCCTGCATCGCATCTCAGTGCGGCATGGTCATACACCAGCCAGAGAAGGCACGCACTGGTCGTATGCCGCATGGCAGTGTGTCTGTGGCTCCGCGGAAGTAGGCACGCGCTAGACACACCCCGCATAGCGATACCTCATGGAAAAGGCACACGCAGGTACTCGCCGTCGCCAGAGGTATACATGGCTAGGACCTACCCATATGCCAACCGACCCAAACACTGTCGAAAGCAAACATGAGTATCCCTCTACAAATGTGTGAGGCCCCATTACGCTCATCACACAAGTAGGCTATCATAGCACATCTCATAGTGCACCTTCACGTGTCTAAGCACGTGGCATCGTGTCCTCGAGCCCAGCTCGCTACCATCAACAACACGGCATCATCACCAGCACTGTGTCGGAACATCAGTGGGGTGTGGCATCGTATCCATTGCATCATGTCGGAACATGTGCAAATACGGTGTATGCAATACATATATGGGCATATCAATATGGGGCTACTCGAGCTTCACCTCTCATACGGACGAGGTTCACTCGCTAATGTCAGCTCAACGTCCCTATGGACGGCTAGACCAATACTAACAACCAATGCTGCTATACTCAAAACTGTGGGGTTTAGGCTGGCACATATAGTAATAAATAAATTCATATATGAACTGGTGGTTACATTGCATCATGTCAGAACATAATCATATAATAATAAATAAATCCATATAATAATAAATAAATTCATATATACTATATAAATATATAATCAAATAAATAAATAAATATATATATATATATATATATATATATATATATATATATATATATATATATATATATATATATATATATATATTTATATATTAATAAATAATAAAAAAATAATAAAAAATAAAAATAAAATAAAACCAAGGACCGCCTGTGTTTGGTGTCCTTGATCCGAATAAAGGCGAACTGGCGGCTAGCGCCAGCCAGTCCTTAGAATTCTTCTCCCAGTCCCCTTTGGGCTGCCGAGTGCAGGGGAAAAGGGAGGGGGATGGGTACGGCTTAGGCCAACCCAGCCTCCCCCAATAAATTCATACCCTTTTTTTTTATTTATATTTTTTTAAAAAACAATTTTATAACATTAAAAATTTCGTCCGTCTGGGCACGGATTCGGTCGGCCAATTCGGCCACCACAAAATTTTTGATTTAATAAACCCCTTTTTCTTTTTTTTTTCTTACTACAATATAAAAACTTTATTTAAAATGTATTTAAAATTTACCCAGCATAAAAATACATACAATGAGTTCGATTTTCAAAGGAAGTTAAAAATTCAAAGGACTGCGGTACAGCCGACGCAGGTTCTTAATAATAAAATAATAAGATCTACATGTAAATATATATATATGTATATATATATATATACTTTTCATACATATATATAAAATAGAGACAGCAATAGATAGAGAAACAGATTTTTATAAAATTTAAGAACAACAGAGGAAATACAGAAAATAACATAGACCAATTTATATATATATAAATATTATAATATAGCTTCCAAATTTATTATTCTCTACACAAATTATCTTTCAAAATCCTCATATTGATTAACTGAGTGTTTCAGAAGACAGAGGTTTTGGATTTGATAGATTGGAAACGGTATAATAACTATAATTTTCTTTGTTTTCTAACTTAAAATAATTGCCCTAGTTTTAGTTTTCAACAGAAGTTCTCTATGTTCACAAAAAAATTATTTTTAATCGGAATCTATTTTTTCTTTCAGAAACAAACAGAGAATAGAAAAGGGTACGAGAAGAAACAACTACGAGAGGAACCTGGAGTCTAACGCAAATTTGAAGATGCCCTCGAATCCGATTCCAATCCGTAGTCCAGAACGAACTCAACAATCCCTGGAGCACTTCAGCTTTCTGTTCTTCTGTGTGTGTCTGTCTGAGAGCTCTCCAAATTCATGATTAAATAAAATATATTCCTCATCCCTTCAAAGCTCTCCAAAAATCTCAGATAAAAAGAAAAATCAATTCTTTAAAACTAGCTTTTTCCCAACTCTCCATTCCTATTGGCTCACACTGTCTTTTTATTCTTTTATTTGTTTTATTGCTTTAATTCTTGTATTGCAACTTTTCTTGCACCTCACATTACCTATTTATTTTAAATAAATTATTCACATAATTATCCACCACCAATTTAATAGATTAAAATAATTAAGTCATATTTAATATTTAATTATTAATAAATTGCAATAGAAGATTTTCAAAAATAATTAAAATATTTAATATTTAAATATCATTTACTCCAACCTTAAAAATAAATAATTTATTTCAATCAATAAGATAAATCATAACTATAAATGCCCTCATAAATAAAATAAGACAAAACACATAACACAACAGACAATGACGACAGTTACACAAAATCAACTATACCAACAAATGAGATGACCTGACACCATGGAACGGGAGGACTTCATCGTCACCTCTGTATCAACATTTATCCGTTGGGTTATTTGGTGCTCGCCCTTTCCTGCCGAAGCAGGTGGAATCGAGGCTTATACCTGCAGTCCTGCATACAAACGAAGTTGTGTACATGTGCATATATACATATATATCAAAGCATTAAATCAAAGTACTGCATTGTGAGAAGGAATCGCAACATAACAGGGCACTCGCAAACGAGTGATGCTATATTCTCCTTCGTCACACATATTCTAACAATTATAACATAATCAATGAATTACATTTCTAACTAACAATCATCTCATAACATATTAAATTAAATCACTGCATCATATCATAATTCAGAAAATCAACTGATATAATCAACCATAATGTCATATAAAGAAATCATGTCCAAAATGAAATAACATCATCATCTAATGTCTAGCAAGCCAAATCAACCAATCATAGTATCATCTCAGTAACCAAGCAAAGCACAGAAAATAATAAGTCTAAACAGTATGAGGGGTATTACATCCTCCCCCCCTAGGACATGGCTTACTCCTGGAAGCCATTAAATACTAAAATAAAATAAAGTAACCAACAAGACTGACAAGATTGTATTCAGAAAGCTTGGCAGGCTGCCTTAACAACTTCTTTGCTGGAAGGCGTCCATTCCCTTCTTTCACGACGGAGTCTCCTTAGAGCTTCCACAAAGGTCTCTAGATCTGACAGCTCAGAGCAATTGGAAGAATCGTATCGGAGTCTAATTTTCCAAAGCTGCTTAACTATTGGGTCTCGAACCTTCTTCCGAGGTGTTTTCCTTATTTTCATCCTGGAAAAACACCAAGGAATAGGTTTTTGTCAGAACCCACACACAAAGCAAGCACACTCGAACAAACAAGCAAAATAAAATAAAACAAAATAAAAATACAAGAGAGCTCAAGAATTCAAACGTGAGGTTGCCTAATGGACCTAACTACCCAGAGACCCTAGCGTTTGCAACCTTGGCTCTGATACCAAGTTGTAACGCCCGTCGTGCAAACCCCAGAGAACACACACATAACGCGAATAATTTTTTTTTTAAATAATAAAAGTAACTTGTAACAACATTAAACCAAAAGCACATAGCATAACACATAACATTAATACACTTGGTTCTCTGGGGCACGCGAGGTTACATTGCAACCACAACACAAAATAAAGATAACGAAAATAACATAACCATTTAATTTAAGAAAACACATATACAATGATACAACTGATAGCCATGATGCGAGTATGACAACATCGCACAATTACATCCATGATAAATATTTTAACAAGATCCAAATCAAACCTAACTATTACATCATTGAAATAATATTACATTACAATTTTCTTTGATACATGAATTACATTGAATTTCCCAACATGGGGATTGATACAAGAATAATGAACATGAAGCACAACTGATCACTGGAACATCTGCACTGCGGAAGGCTGAGAAGACAAGACGCTGATGGGGAACCCAACGGGTGCGGAGCACGTTCCACCCAACCATGTGAATTACAAAGTAACTCACCCCCCGTGCTCAGAGGTGACGAGGAAGTGAACCCGACCATGAATGTCAACCGACTCAACCACAATACGATATATAACAAGTACAACTCAAAGCTTACAAAGAACAACCATCAAATTTACAAATCACATGACAAGGTTAAGCCAAGAACTCACCACGATAACATGAAGTACTATCACTTAACAATCAAGAATCAATTTACAAGAGTTCAAAGAAACATCACAAAGAGATAACATCCAGAGGCAACAATACAAACAACAAGGGTGTCAAGTGGAGAGTGTCATCGCATAGCTCTCATGGGATTATCCTGGCCCTTCCTCCAACTGAGGCGCCGACACCCATCTATGGATATCCTGGCCCTTCCTCCTAACTGAGGCGCCGGCACCATAGGGTAGCTAATGCGGAGCCAATAGTCTCTCGTGAAGACGAGACTATGACTATGCCGACCACGGCCTTCTCAGTCTATCACTAGTCTAAGGTAGCCCTAATGCATAGCCGAGGAATCCAATGTTTTATTATCTTGTGTTTTTAAAACTACCCAACCCCCTAAATCTATTGTTTAGGTTATCACTTGTTTACTACTCTTTCGAGGGTTATCCTGGCCCTTCCTCATCCGAGGCGCCGGCGCCCACGAAGAGCCACTCTCCCTCCTATGACCCCTAACATATCTCAAGTAGGCAAGGGTTGAACCAACACATATAACTCATAAAACCAAAACTCAGATACACGAGGTATTAACCATCTCGCAATTGCTCAAAATCAAAAGTCTCAACCAACTGTTCAACCCTTCCTCTCATAAAACCAAAAACTTCAAAGCCTACCAAGGCGAAGACGACATTATAAAATAACAAGCCTCTGGGATAAGGTTACAAAAATCAGCAACGGGTTCCCACAAAGACATCATTAAACGACAAGAACACATAAAAAATAAAACTCACATTACATTTTGCAAAGTTACACCATTAAGTTTGATTTTAACCCCAATTAAATAACTAAATGTGCTTATCTCAAAAGAATTCACAATTACAACCAAAAGCTAATTTTTGTTAAAAATATTCGTTCACCAAAACCATTAAAAAAAATGCCCTATTTAAATATGCAAATGCCCATATAAAACATTATTTAACATTTCAAATATATATACCAAAATTATATGTATATATATCTTTTTAAACCTAATTAGCAATATTACATAAAATAATTTATAATCATATATATTTTAATAAACTAAATTATAATTATTATATTTAATAAATTAAATCAAATAATTATAATTATTAAATTTCACAAATTAAATGTTTCCCCATATAATAATAAATAAATTCATATATACTATATAAATATATAATCAAATAAATAAATAAATATAAATATATATATATATATATATATATATATATAATAAAAAAATAATTAAAAAAAAAATAAAAATAAAATAAAACCATGGACCGCCTCGCATACGCTGGCCCAGCATCTGAAAGGATCGCGACAAAGTCTCCCAAAGGATCATGGACGGCAGCCTTTTGATCAGCTCAAGCCTCTTTTGATCACCTGGCAGCCCTTAATGCCGAGTGGGAGAGGAGGGGATGGGTACTGGTTCCAACCCAGCCTCCCCCAATAAATTCATACCCTTTTTTTTTTTTTTTTTTTTAAAACAATTTTATAACATTAAAAATTTCGTCCGTCTGGGCACGGATTCTGGCCTCTACCAATTCGGCCACCACAAAATTTTTGATTTAATAAACCCCTTTTTCTTTTTTTTCTTACTACAATATAAAAACTTTATTTAAAATGTATTTAAAATTTACCCAGCATAAAAATACATACAATGAGTTCGATTTTCAAAGGAAGTTAAAAATTCAAAGGACTGCGGTACGGCCGACGCAGGTTCTTAATAATAAAATAATAAGATCTACATATATATATATATATATATATATATATATATATATATATATATATATATATATATATATATATATATATATATATATATATATATATATATATATATATGTATATATATATATATATACTTTTCATACATATATATAAAATAGAGACAGCAATAGATAGAGAAACAGATTTTTATAAAATTTAAGAACAACAGAGGAAATGCAGAAAATAACATAGACCCA
Source organism: Sequoia sempervirens (assembly GCA_007258455.2). NCBI lineage: Eukaryota > Viridiplantae > Streptophyta > Pinopsida > Cupressales > Cupressaceae > Sequoia > Sequoia sempervirens. The sequence goes on from VDFB02058951.1 coordinate 39,616, forward strand.
TTTTTATATATATAAATATAATAATATAGCTTCCAAATTTATTATTCTCTACACAAATTATCTTTCAAAATCCTCATATTGATTAACTGAGTGTTTCAGAAGACAGAGGTTTTGGATTTGATAGATTGGAAACGGTATAATAACTATAATTTTCTTTGTTTTCTAACTTAAAATAATTGCCCTAGTTTTAGTTTTCAACAAAAGTTCTCTATGTTCACAAAAAAATTATTTTTAATCAGAATCTATTTTTTCTTTCAGAAACAAACAGAGAATAGAAAAGGGTACGAGAAGAAACAACTACGAGAGGAACCTGGAGTCCAACGCAAATTTGAAGATGCCCTCGAATCCGATTCCAATCCGTAGTCCAGAACGAACTCAACAATCCCTGGAGCACTTCAACTTTCTATTCTTCTGTGTGTGTCTGTCTGAGAGCTCTCCAAATTCATGATTAAATAAAATATATTCCTCATCCCTTCAAAGCTCTCCAAAAATCTCAGATAAAAAGAAAAATCAATTCTTTAAAACTAGCTTTTTCCCAACTCTCCATTCCTATTGGCTCACACTGTCTTTTTATTCTTTTATTTGTTTTATTGCTTTAATTCCTGTTTTGCAACTTTTCTTGCACCTCACATTACCTATTTATTTTAAATAAATTATTCACATAATTATCCACCACCAATTTAATAGATTAAAATAATTAAGTCATATTTAATATTTAATTATTAATAAATTGCAATAGAAGATTTTCAAAAATAATTAAAATATTTAATATTTAAATATCATTTACTCCAACCTTAAAAATAAATAATTTATTTCAATCAATAAGATAAATCATAACTATAAATGCCCTCATAAATAAAATAAGACAAAACACATAACACAACAGACAATGACGACAGTTACACAAAATCAACTATACCAACAAATGAGACGACCTGACATCATGGAACGGGAGGACTTCATCGTCACCTCTGTATCAACATTTATCCGTTGGGTTATTTGGTGCTCGCCCTTTCCTGCCGAAGCAGGTGGAATCGAGGCTTATACCTGCAGTCCTGCATACAAACGAAGTTGTGTACATGTGCATATATACATATATATCAAAGCATTAAATCAAAGTACTGCATTGTGAGAAGGAATCGCAACATAACAGGGCACTCGCAAACGAGTGATGCTATATTCTCCTTCGTCACACATATTCTAACAATTATAACATAATCAATGAATTACATTTCTAACTAACAATCATCTCATAACATATTAAATTAAATCACTGCATCATATCATAATTCAGAAAATCAACTGATATAATCAACCATAATGTCATATAAAGAAATCATGTCCAAAATGAAATAACATCATCATCTAACGTCTAGCAAGCCAAATCAACCAATCATAGTATCATCTCAGTAACCAAGCAAAGCACAGAAAATAATAAGTCTAAACAGTATGAGGGGTATTACATCCTCCCCCCTAGGACATGGCTTACTCCTGGAAGCCATTAAATACTAAAATAAAATAAAGTAACCAACAAGACTGACAAGATTGTATTCAGAAAGCTTGGCAGGCTGCCTTAACAACTTCTTTGTTGGAAGGCGTCCATTCCCTTCTTTGCACAACGGGCGTTACAGCAGCTGTGGGGTGGCCCCTGCGCCACCTCCCCTGCATACTAAATATTAAAATACATTTCATTCTATAAAATAAAATGAATCCTAAAACCTGCAAAATTTTGATTTCGCATTAATGGAATTTTAATCTGAACTCATACGTATATGCCTGTACGGCGATTTTAAACCAAAAATTCATATATTTATAATCAATGACATTTCATAATCCAATTAATATATGAAGATGAATATATATACAGATATATATATATTTATTACTATATATATATCAAATTTCATCAGGGTTTTTACAATAGAGAAATTAAAAAAAATTCAAGAGGGTTTCAATGAGAAAATTGGGGAAATTGTAAAATTTCTTCAAGGTTTCAAAAGAAAATGCGCACAGAAATTTCCATTCAAATTTTAATTTACCCCAAAGGTTTTAAAATTCATTTTCCATTTAAATGTTTTCCCCTTCACTAATTTATATATTTTCCATAGAAAGTATGCTACAAAAATTCTTCTAAAACCAACAAATCTTTACAAACAAGAATATAGTGAACAATATCTTTCCCGAGAAGTACAGGGATTTAATAATATGAAATATTCTTTTCTCAGACATTCTTTTTCAAAAACAACAAATTTAAACACAAAGGAAAATACCCGTTTCCTTAGCTTCAGAAATCTATTTGGTGATGAGAGCCTCTGTTGCCTGTAGCTTCCAAATCCTTTCCCGAGAACCAATACCCAAAATGTAAACCAGAGAACTTCCACAAATATACAATAATACTAACAAGGGATATCTCAAAAACACTTTCAAAGAAATTTTAACAGCAGACTATCTTTTCATTTCCTGTGTAGAAAAAAGTAACCTTTTATGTTTTTCCAAATCCCAGATAACCTTCGAGGAATTCCTCAACCAAAAACAATAAATTTTAACTGGCACACATGTCGAGAAGAAGAAAATATCTTCAACAACTTCCCGACAATCTTTCCTTTCAAGATTTGCATGCATTTAATTTATTTTAAAATTTCAATTTTTAAATTGCAAAATTTATTTAATAATTAAAAATGCCATTTCCCAAATAATAATTAATTTTAAATAAAATATATTCACACATTTAAAACAATTTTAATTTAATTAATTAATTTATTTAATTAAATGAATTTAATCTCTATGATCAAATTATTTAACCAAACAAACTAATTAATTAATTAAATAACATGTAAAACTTATTTCTTTACCATTTAAAAATTAATTTAAATAACAGTAAATTAAAGAATAATAACTATCATTAAAATTAACAAAATTTTCCTTTTAAACAATTGATCCAATCAGGAACAAACAAGACCATCTATGACTCTGAACTAACATAGACGATGTACTGAGACTGGGTTAAAGACTAGACTAGCATGAACCATGCTACTACCTCCCAATCAACATTTCTGTTGATTCTTGAAACGCTCAGACCTGAGTAACCAGGTGGAGTCGGTGTCATGTACCTGCAATCCTGCAATCAACAAATAACATGCATATATATAATCCATTGTACAGGCACACCGTGCAGAGAAAATCGCAGATATCATAGGGCACTCGCAAGCGAGTGATGTAACTCCGTTCTCCACACCAATACACATCACATCAGACTGACAAATTAAATAATAGTTAGTCCATCATAAACATATATATAGCAATAACATCTGAAGGAAATATCTACGCTATCACAAAGCATGTCATAAATCAATTATCACCATACAATGTATCATCATATCACAAAGTGAATCCACTGTCGCAAAAAATCAGCGATCAAAATATCCAAACCAAAGTACCAAAGTCTAACAGTGTGAAAACATGCAAACAGAAAACACAAGCATAAATGGAGGGGTACTACACCCTTGTCCACTCAATGTATTCGTAAGGCCTCAATAATTATTAATATTTAAGCTCAACCCCTTTTAAACTATACTACTCAAATGTCTATATTTGAAGGTAAACTCTCATGGAAAATACCAATTACATGATAAAACAATATACTAAAAATCTACAATGTAGTTAAATTAAAGTCAATATCCTTGATTCTTAGGTCTAAGGATATAATTGAAATGCAATCATGAATTTTTAATTAGAATCACTATGATCCTCAAAGAAATGTAAGCCTAGTATGAAAACATAGAGAAGGCATGATGCTATTAGATAGAGCGTTTGGAGAAATAATAATATTTTATGTATACAATGCATGGTCACTAGATAAGTTGGGTATTAATAGTTGTGCCATGGATGAGGCAATGTTTAGGACCACACAAGACATGTTATACATGGTTAAATTCATGTAAGGCTAAGATGGTTGAACAAGGCACAAGCGATAGCAAGATAAGGCATGTGAATGATTAAATGCTGAGAGAATAGTATGGTATCAAAAGATGCAGTGCCTATGTCTTTCTACCCCCACCATGTTTACAAAATGAGTGGATACAACAAACACAAATATTTTGCACCCTTAACATCTGTTTTAGAAATGCCACATTTTTTTTCTTGCCTAAGTCTATATCTATTGTATGAAGGGAGGGTCTTACAAACTTGTTGGACTAGGAAACAATTTGAAATAGACAATTTACAATATACTAATTTCCTTGTATGTCTATTTCATTTGTGCAATACTATAAAGGAAAAAATATAGATATAGAATAAAATAGGTTAGCATTATTTGTTGTAAATAGAAAGAGATAAAATAGGATATCCTAAATACATGGGCTACTGGAAAACAATTATGTATAAAAAATCTACTAAATAAGTTGAAAAGAGAGCTATGGAAACAATGACAAATAAAATAGATAGAATAGAGTATTTTTTTGGTAGACAAGTGGATGTGAGAATTTGTGTGTCCATGTATATAAGCAACAACAAATGTATGATGATAGAATCCAAAAGCACTAAACCCACACTTGTTGTCCTCCCTACCATATTGGCATCATGAAACCTCATGGGCTCTAGCCAAACCCCCAAGCAAGAAATGCAAGCAAGGTCCATCAAAAATATCAAGGACTCTTGTCATATATCACACAATAAGAAAATTAGATAAATTCTGAAACAACTATTGGAGAAAAACTTAAGAATCACAAGCAAGTTGAAATAGACAATTTACAATAGACTAATTTCCTTAAATGTCTATTGTATTTGTGCAACATTATAAAGGGGAAAATATAGATAATGAATAAAATAGGTTAGCATTATTTGTTGTAAATAAAAAAAAGATAAAATAGAATATTTTGAATACATGGGATACTAGTAAACAGTTGTGTATAAGTAATCTATTGAGGAAGTTGAAAAGAGAGTTGTGGAAATAATCACAAATACGATGGATAGAGTAGAATATGTTTTTGGTGGAAATTTTGATGTTAGATTTTGTGTGTCCATGTATATAAGCAGTAATAAATATATCACGATAGAATCCAAAAGCACTAAACCCATGCTCGTTGTCCTCCCTACCATATTAGCATCATGAAGCCTCATGGGCTATAGCCAAACCCTTGAGAAAAAAAGGTAGGTAAGGTCCTTGGAAAATGTCAAGGACTCTTATCATATATCACACAATAAGTATAATAGAGAAATTTTAAAACAACTATTGGAAAAGCACTTAAGAATCGCAAGTAAGAGATGGTAGGAAACCCACATTAAATAGATTGTTATAAGATAAACGATGTTAGTAGATTGTTATGGAAAAGCAGGAGAAATGAGTAGTGTGATACATATTGAAACAAGCAAGCTGTGTAACAGTTAGCTTTAGAATTAAAGATTTGAGCTACATTATTTAGTAATAAATACTATAGGAAAAAAGAGAATTATAAAAGATCTATGAGGAAAAAAATTAAGAAATCAATATATACAATATGAATTTAAAAATAATTAATAATATTTACAATTCCTTGATCAGATCTATTTATTGAAAATGGGAAAATTTTTAACTTACATGTATTGTTGTTGGTGTCAAACAAAGGTGAGCAACATTGGATCAATTTGTAGGAGCATGAAAGAATTTGAAATAGAGAATTTACAACACACTAATTTTCTTGAATGTCTATTGTATCTATGCAACATTATAAAGTAAATAATATAGATATACAGTAAAAGAGATTACCATTGTCTGTTATAAATAGATAGAGATAACATGGAACAATTTGAATACATGGCATGTTGGCAAAGAGTTGTGTGTAAGCAATCTATTGAGCAATTTGAAAAGAGAGTGGAGGAGACAATGACAAATGCAAGTGCTAGAATAGAGTTTTTTCTTAGCAAAGAAGTACATGTCAAAAAATTTTGGGCATGTGTATAAGCAACAACAAATAAATGACGGTGGTAGGAAGTAGTAAACCCGAGCTCGGTCACCTCTTTACCATGCTAGATGAGGAGGAATTGTAGGCTCTAGCCAAACTATCGAGCAAAAAAGGGAGGTAACGACCATCGGAGATCCGGTGGATTTTTACCATATGCCACTTGGAAACAAAGTTATCATTAAGACATGCTCTCTTAAATAGGATCTCTAATATTGTGCTCTTTTATTTTATGCAACAACTTGATGACAAATAATGGAGCACAAATTTAGAATATATCTATATATTTACATATACATACATACATACATACATACATACATACATACATATATATATATATATGTATGTATGTATGTATATGTAAATATACATATATATATATATATGTATGTATGTATGTATATATATATATATATGTATATATATATATGTATATGTATATATATATATATGTATTTATATATATATACATACATACATACATACATACATATATATATGTATGTATGTATGTATATGTAAATATACATATATATATATTTACATATACATACATACATACATACATACATACATATATATATATGTATGTATGTATATGTAAATCTACATACATATATATATATATATATATATATATATATATATATATATATATATATATATATATATATATGTGTATATTTACATATACATACATACATATATATATATGTATGTATGTATGTATGTATGTATATGTAAATATATATATATATAGTGATGTTGGTGTGATAGCAGACTATTCTAAAAATTGTTAGCTTCAGCTCCATTCTATAGCGGATTGAAGGGTTTGAAAACTATTGTTCTCCGCAATCTGTAAGTCATTTTACATGGGTTTTTTGCATAAATGATTTATTTATTGTTTATGTTAAAAATGTTGTTTTCTGGAAACTATAAGTCATTTTACATGGGTTTTTGGCATTATGGCTTTGTATTGATGGAGAAATAATAGTTAAAGTTTCTTTCTTTCATCAAAAAATATGGTTAGGGTTAGTAAGGGAAAGTATACCTCGAAATGTGGAAGAAAATATATTCATTAGGTTGCATTGTCAAAAGAGTAATTGTGGTGTTTGTTTGATATCAGACTATTGTAAAACTTGTGCCTCGATCTGTTTCAAGTTCCCCATAAAAAAATGTTCTTCACGATACTATTTTCCCCAGTTCCCCATAGCAGACTCTTCATTATTGTAGATTGCTTAAGAATCACAAGTAAATGGTAGATCATCGAAAACCCACAGTAAACATATTCATACAAGAGAAGTAATGTAAGTAAGATTTGAGTTGTCAATTGAAATTTTGATCTACGTTCTTTGGTAGTAAACCCACACTAAAAAGAAGTTGTGAAGGGAATGGGTGGGAATAATATGTGAAAAAATGGGTATAATGCCACATAGTTAATTGGGAATTTGAGCTACATCAATGGCAGTAAATGTTATAGAGAAATAGAGGAGAATTTCCTAGGTTTTTTAATGAAAATTTGGAGTTTATCTCTTGAACAAAGTATGTTGTTAAATGTGCCTCATTGGTTGATAAGAGTTACAAAAAAATTATGAATTTAGAATTGACAACCAAACTATTACATAGATTGGTTGTTTCGTATCAATATGTTTAATGATATTCTTTTTGCCTCATCTATTTGAAGGTCCATGCAATATATTATTCCATATTTCTTGTAAGAATGAATGTTTTCAATTTTTAAAATTCTAAAAAAAATTCCATCGTTATTTTGTTTGGATAGAACATGTTATATGCCTTGTATCAATATGTTTCATCATACTCTTTTTCTATCATTTGTTTCAAGTTCACAATAGCAAATTGTTCTTCATGATATTGTTTTTTTCAGTTTCCCATAACAAACTGTTCATTATCGTAGTTTCCCTATTCTATGCTCCATATTGTAAAGTTGATTTATGATTATCTATTATGTTGTGGTTCTTAATTATTTTCCTAATAGTTCTTTTAGAGTTTACCTATCTATCTATAGTGTTTTGTTCCAAATATTGTAGCTTCAATTTAGAATTGAGAAGACAACTCTCAGATAGATTGTTCATCTTATGTCAATTAGGAAAATAGACAAACATCATAGGTAAATGACAGATGATACAAAAACCTACACAGACCAAATAAATTGAAAGTAGGCCAAAGGTTTCCATCCATCTGGAATTTACGTGTGATTGTTAAATGTTATTCCAATACATCTTACAACTATTACTTAGGTTGTGTGCCTTGTAAGAATCTATTCCATTGTACATCAATGACAAGATGCATTAACCTTAATGTGCGTAAACACTTACCATGCTCTGTGCACACAAAGGAAACCAGCTCAACCACCACCAACCCTTCCAATTTCACTTTTTGTCTATAATATTTAGTGTTGAATAAGCGTTATTCTAACATCTCTTTATACAATTAGTCTATTTTTCTTCAATATATATATGCACATATGTATTTGTCTATGTTTCCAACCATTGATTTTCACATCAAGTTTACATTGTATGTATATATATGTGTGTGTGTGTGTGTGTGTGTGTGTGTGTATTTGTATATAGACACATAAAATATACTGATTGACATTGCACATATGATCCCGACTACTAACACCATTTCATCCTAAATCATCCCTCGGTCTAACCATTTAATTGAATATTTTTATTTGATTAAATTCATCAATTTTCCTCTCTTAATTAAATAAATCATCTTATCTAATTAATCCATTCTCTATTATTAATTAAATCAATTAATATGATCTAATTGTTCCTATTTAATTAAATAATTCATTTTATTTGATTAAATCCCTAAATTCTATCTATTAAATTAAATAAATTAAAACTTTATTTAGTTTAATCTAACTTCATCTCCTTAGTTAAATAAATTTAAAATCTTTATTTAATTAATCTTGAAATCATATTCTTCTCATATTTGATTTAAATCAATCCATAAATTTAAGTCAAATTTGTCACATCAGCTAATCTCTTATTAAATTAATTAACCTTGATTAATTTAATCTCTTCTCATGTCCCATCCTCTAGCTTTTTCCACTTGCACATGAAAATAGATTTAATTCATTTGTTAAATTTCTATTTTCTCTCAACATGGCATAAATAGAGAATATTCCCTCAATTTGAATTCAAAATTCTAGTGAACTTTGTCCTTCCAACAATTTCAAATAACACCTAATTGCAGTTACTGACACATTCTTCAAAACTTTCACATCCTTCATCCATTCACATGTTGACAAGTGGCATCTTTCCATTGGTTGTTTCTTAGTCCCACATTGCTCTCTTTTGGGAATTCTTCCAACTTGATATTCTATAAATAAGAGGCTTCATTCCTCATTGTATCATCCACAACTTGAGTAAACTTACTATATTCAAATTCATAGCCATTTTCATCCATCTCATTGAGTTTATAACTAGGTTGTGCAGATTTTACCATGGAGCATTCATCAATCATCAACAAAGTGGATCACTCTTCATCACCAATCAACAAAGATTGGATAGGAGTTGGGAAAGGGCTAATTTCCACATCAAATTGGCACCAACTCCCCCCAAGAGATCAAGATTTTGCATTGCATTTGAATAGGATTTAGTATCTATTGCTTATATTTGTTTATGTTCTTCATTTTATCTCTTTTCATTGCAATTTAAATGGATTTCTTTTGGAATCATGACACTAACTTGCATTTGATCTAATAGGTTGCTTGTTTCTTGTGTTTGTGCAAGCTGGGAATCTTAGTTCACATAGTATGTATGTATGTATATATATATACATGTATGTGTCTGTGTGTGTATATATATACATATATACATACATACACACATATATATATATATATATAGAAATATATGTTAAACAGACGTAGGAAAACTAAATAGGCATGAATCAATTCTCATATAATTTAAACTTAAAACTTCAACACTTATTAATTCCACAACCACACTATTTTGTTATTAAGTAAGAGCATGAAACAAAAAGAACAAAAAGAAAATCAACACAATGAACATCATATGTTTACATGGAAAACCAATGAGGGAAAAACCACAGTGAAGGTTAACTCACAATATAAATATTATTAAACAAAGGCTTACTGCCAAGGGCTCACTACTCAGAAGAGGACACACTATCCAAATACAAAGGATCACTACCTACAGAGAGGACTCACTATGCAACAGGAAGGCTCACTACCTAGAGATATGAAAGAGAATGATAGATCCACCACAACAATTAATGCACATTCACAAGATTGTAGAAACCTTCATCTCACTACCTTCAGCACACTAAAAAAATTGCTATCACAACTTTCACACACACTTCTCTTATGATTTTTGGCTCACTTTCATCACTTTGCATCACAATGTCATACAACTCTTCACACTTTGACTTGCTTTTATACCATCCTCAACCTTAAAAAATTTCTCCAAGGTTGACCATAGATACCTCATTTCATAAATTCAAAATAGGCCAGCAACTCAAAATTCCCATGGTGGAAATGAATAAGAGTGGACCAATAAAACATTTAACCAAGACTAAAAAATTAATGTCTCGAATCAATCACACACAAGTCCTCAAATTAATTCCATTCTTAAAATGAAGTGTAAACACCAAGTTAGCCAAACCTAATGAAAACACAAATAAACATTGATGTACACATTTCCCAATTAGAAGATGACATGCATATGCCACAATGCACTTCCTCAAGCATGATAATATATCTCAAAATCTTCTAGATACACCTGTAGCAAAATAACAAACTTCAACCACTGAACATCTTTCACCAGTCCATCCGGACTATATAAACTTCTGATTGAAATACTAAAACATGACTTCCAAATCACCAATCTTCAAACCTCTTTGCCAAAGGGAAAAAAATACTTTCACAAGAAATATTCCAAATCTACAAGATCTGAAACAAAATAGAGAAAAAATGCAAAGAAACAATATTTCTCCTAGGCCACAAAATGCCAACTCTGCTAGAATAATTCACATACAGGTGAATGTAACTTTAACATACCATCACACCAAAAGCTAAAACTCAAGATATATTACAACTAAATCACCATTATCAAACCTTCATATTCGCGAAAACATAGAATCAACATAGAAGAAATATAGAGCACATACTAGAGCACATTTTGAACACTTTCAACATTTTTTTTCTCTTCTTTATTTTCTCAAAAGCACTTGGAAACTCATCAAACCATCACATCTAAAACACTATAATGATAGCTCCATGTACTTAGAATATCTCAGTAGCTTCTCAACCATACATGTACAATCTACAACATATTGAATTGTGTTGAAATCAATGACAACATTAATGACAACACCACCAAACTTGTTCATACTTGCAAAAATCTCCCTCTTTGTCATTGATGGCAACACATGATGTGAAAAACCATCAAAGGAAACATCATCCTTCACAATACCATGAGAAAACATCCTCTTCTTCTACAATTTTTTTTTCACATAACTTTCTCTCCCCCTTTGAAATCAATGGAAAAATATCAACAACACTGATTACCCCCCCTTAGGAGCACACTCATACTGTAACAATGAAAACCATTTATACTCCCCCTGTGGGGTAGACCCATTTATTAGTCTTGATAAATGAAGAATCTGTGAATTCACTAGATTCATTCACCTTCATGTGCACCTAGTTAGGAGGGCCGACGATCCCCCAACATCTCCCTAAGATGTTGAAAAGTATCCTTCAGAAGAGCCTTAGTAAATATGTCTGCAATTTGTTCCTTTGTTGTCACATACTCCAATCTGACCTCATTATCCAACACCTTTTCTCTTAGAAAATGATACTTGATAGATTTTTTATTATTATTTAATGCATAACCGAGTTCTTTGAAATGTTTATTGCGCTTTTTTTGTCATAGAAAAAAAGAAAAAATATCATCACATATCACTCCAATGTCATTCAGTTTCTACTTCATCCAAAAAACTTGTGTGCAGTAGGATGCTGCAACAATATATTATGCTTCTACTATGGATAATGAAACCAAGTCTTTCTTTTTTCTCAACCATGAAACTAATCTTCCACCAAGAAAGGAAGCACCACCATTGGTACTCTTTCGGTCATCTACACATCTGGCCCAATCAACATATGTATAAGAACTTAGGGTGAAATCATTACTCTTAGGATACCAAAGTCCATAATCTGGTGTACCTTTCAGATATCTAAATATCCTCTTTATATCTACAACATGTGCCTCTTTAGGATCTGCTTGGAATCTAGTAACTAAACACACTACATGCATAATGTTTGGTCTGGTAGCAGTAAGGTACAACAGTCCACCAAACATTGATCTATATTTTCTCTGACCAGTCTTAGCAGATTCATCATCCTTCTTTAGTTTACATCCGGCTACCATAGGAGTACAAATAGTTTTGGAATAATCCATCCCAAACTTCTTCAACAACTCTTTTGCATACTTAGATTGCGAAATGAATATCCCTTTATCAGTTTGATTCATTTGTAGATGAAGAAATAAATTCAATTCACCAATCATAGGCATCTCAAATTCTTTTTGCATCTCTTTAGCAAACTTTTTACACATATCTCCATTTCCACCAAAAATGATATCATCAACATAAACAACTACTATCAACATCTTGTTACCTTGCAATTTGAAGTAAATATTTCTATCAACAAAACCTTTGTTGAAACCTTTCTTTGTTAGATATTTGTCCAGTCTTGCATACCAAGCTATGGGAGCTTGCTTTATCCCATATAATGCTTTCTTCATCTTACAAACCATGCCAGGTTTGTTAGAAAACTAAAACCCTTTAGGTTGCTCCATGTACACTTCTTCCTCCAATTAACCATTCATAAAAGTTTACTTAACATCCATTTGATACACTTTGAAGTTCTTGTGAGTAGAAAAATCCAAAAGCATCCTTATAGCTTCCACTCTAGCCATAACGGAAAATGTCTCTTCAAAATATATACCTTCAACTTGTGAATATCCCTTGCATACCAATCTTTCCTTATTCCTTAGTTCTCCTCTTTCATTCAGCTGATTTTGGAACACCCATTTTGAACCAATCACAGTTTTATTCACAGACCTAGGGACTAATTCCCATGTCTGATTCTTTTCTATTTGCTACAAATATTCTTTTATACCCTTCATCCAACTCTCATTTTCACATGCTTCACTCATAGAATTAGGTTCAAATTTATAAAGAAAGCAAAGATCTACCTTAGTTGTAGTTCTACTTCTAGTCTTCACACCTTCACTTTTATCTACAATTATTTGATCCTCTAGATGATTATTCTGAACATAGGATTTCTGACAACAAGTTCTGATTCATTTTCTTCGTCTCCTTATTCTTCATCCACTTGTCCTTCTTTCTCTTCTTCTTAATTATCCTTGTTCTCCTTAGGTACATGTCCATAGAAAGGATCATCATGTTCAACCTCACTTATCTCAATAGGTCTGTGTATGTCTTCATCAACATTCACTTTAACATTTTCAATAATCTTTCTCTGCATTTTATTGAAGAATATGTATGCTTTGCTAGTAGTAGAATATCTAAGAAAAATTCCTTCATCACATCTAGCATAAAACTTTCCAAGATTTTCATCATCTCTTTTAATATAACATTTGCTTACAAATACCTTAAAATACTTCATAGTAGGTGTCTTACCAGTCCATAACTCAAAAGGTGTCTCTGTGTTGTTGTCTCTGATCTGAACTCTATTAAGAAGATAAACAATAGTATGTATCATTTTTCTCCAGTACACATCTAGTACATTTGATTATTTCATCATGGTTCTAGTAGCTTCTTGTACTATCCTATTATTCCTTTCAACTATTCCATTCTATTGAGGGGTTCTTTGAGCATAAAATTGTCTTTTATCCCATGTTGTTCACAAAATGCATTAAATTCACCATAAGTGAATTCTCCACCTCTATCAGATCTCAAACACTTGATTTTCAAATTTACTTCATTTTCCACTCTTACTTTGAATACCTTAAACCTATCCAGAACCTAAGTCTTTTCTCTGAGAAAAGCAACCCATGTCATTCGAGTATAATCATCAATAAGAAACATGAAATATTTATCACCATTGAGGCTCCTAGTCCTAGTCGGACCATAGAGATTAGTATGAATCAACTCCAAGATTTTGGTAGTAGACCACTCTTTTCCCTTAAAGTTGCATCTTGTGTGTTTCCCCAATTGACAGCTTCTACAAATAGCATTACTAGGTCTTTTGATTCCAAGCAGTCCTCAAACAATCTCTTTTGCACTAATCTTGACCAAGCTATCAAAATTCACATGTCCCATTCTATGGTGTCATAACCAACTTTCATTGATTTGAGATACAAGAAAATTACCATCAACTCCTTTCAACTGATAGATATTTCCATGAGTTCTTCTTCCAGTAGCAATCATATCTCAATTTCTAGATCCTTTCTGATCTCATAAATGTTATTCTAAAACACAATTTTAAAACCATTGCTACACATCTAACCAACACTCAGAAGGTTATGCCTCAAACTCTTCACATAATATACATAATCAGTACTATGCACTCCATCAAAACTAATTCAACCTTTCCCATAGATCTTTGCTCCTAAATCATCACCAAACATAACTAAACCACCATCATATTTCTCAAGTTTAGTAAACTTACTCTTAACTCCTGTCATGTGATTTGAACATCCACTATCAATTACCAAGTAGTCTTCATCCTGTCTTGCATAAAATTGGTAACCAAAGTACCTTCCATCCTATTCCTCTTACTCTTCGAACCTTTCTTGCTTACACATTTTCCAAGGTTAGTAGATACATATTTACTTTCCAAACCTAAGAATAAGCATTCACTATCATCAATACAATTTTTAGATTCATCATCAGAAATTCTTGCTTCTTCTTTAACATAGTACAACTTCTTATATTTCTTATCCTTCCTATCCTTATCCTTATAATCCTTTTTCTTCTTATGCATAAATCTATTCAGAGATCTCGAAGCATAATGACCAATGTTAGCACAAGTGAAACATTTGAAGGGAAACATACCTTTATACTTTCTGGTTCCTTTCTTCAGCTTCCTGGTGAATTTTGCTTCCAAATCATCAACACCATCACTATCTAGTTCCTCTTCAATATTCAATTCCTTGAATGTCATTTATGTCTTTTCTTCAATATTGTCTTCTTTCTGGAACTTCCTCATCTGAAATTCTTGCAAGGTGTGAAACAACTATTCCAAAGTGTAAGTCTTAGGATTATATACTTCTTCAATCACTAAAATCTTATCATAGTAGCACTTTGGTAGGGTTATCAATATATTCTCAATTATGTGTTCATCTGATAATTTTCCACCTTGATTTCTAACTTCATTCGCAATCAGTTCAACTCTTTGAAAGAAACTTGTAAACTCTTCACCTTCTGCCATCTTTAGATTCACAAATCTACTCTATTCTGCTAGCTTCTTAGTCAATTTCACTCTTTCATTTCCTTCATACATATCCTCCAACTTATTCTGGACTTCATATGTAGTTTCCAAAGAAGAAACCTTCGCTTGCTCATTTTTAGATAAACCACTACAAATAGCATACTTCGCTTTCTCATTTTCTTCACAAGAAAAGATATTATCTGCAGTAGTAAGAACACTAGACAAGGGTGTATACTTTGTCTCAATAGCCTTCTAGGTCTTAAAACCAAAGGAGATAATATATCCTTTCATATGTCCCTTCCATTCATTGTAGTCAGTTCCATCGAACATAGGGATCACTAGCTTATACGCCATCAAATATTCCTTAAGCGGTTAAGCTTAACAACAAGGAAAAAAAGCTTTGATACTAATTGTTAAATAGGCACAAGACAACTAAGAGGGGGGGTAAATCAGTTGTCACAAAATTTAAACTTAAAACTTCAACACTTATTAATTCAACAACCATACTATTTTTTTGTTAAGTAAGAGAATGAAATACAAATAACAAAAAGAAATTTGCCACAATGAACACCAGATTTTTATGTGGAAAACCCAATAAGGGAAAAAACATTGTGAGGGTTAACTCACAATATAAAGATTATTAAACAAAGGCTCACTGCCAAGGGCTCACTACCTAGAAGAGGACTCACTGTCCAAATACAAAGGCTCACTACCTACAAAAAGGACTCACTGTCTAATAGGAAGGCTCATTGCCTATAGATACAAAATAGAACAAAATATCAACCATAGCAATTAACGCACATTCATAGGATTGTAGAAACCTTTAGCTCGCTACTTTCAACACACTAAAAAAATTGCTATCACAACTTTCACACACACTTTTGCTTTTATGATTTGTGCCTCACTTTTTTCACTTTGCATCACACTGTCATACAACTCTTCACACTTCGACTTGATTTTATATTAGCGTCAACCTTAGAAACTTTCTCCAAGGTTGGCAAGAAATACCTCATTTTATAAATTCAAAATAGGTGGACAACTCAAAATTCCTTCAGTGGAAAGGAATAAGAATGCACCAATAAAACATTTAACCAAGACTAAAAAAATAATGTCTCAGATCAATCACATGCTTCTTCAAATTAATTTTATTCTTAGAATGAAGTGTAAACACTAGGACGACCAAACCTAATGAGAACACAAATAAACATTGATATACATGCTTTGGAATCAAAAGATGACACATAGATTCCACAACATGCTTCCTCAATCATGAGAATATATTTCAGAGTCTTCTAGATACATTCGCAGCAAAACAACTAACTTCAACCACTGAACATCTTTCACAAGTCCATCCAGACTATATAAACTTCACACTGAAATACTGAAACATGAGTTCCAGATCACCAATCTTCAAACCTCTTTTCTAGAGCACATAAAAGACCTTCACAAGACACATTATAGATCCACAAGATTGGAAACAAAATAGAAAAAAATTGTAGAGAAACAATATTTCTCCTAGACCACAAAATACCAGCTCTACTAGAACAGTTCACATACTGGTGAACGTAAGTTTCACATACCATCACACCAAAAACTAAAACTCAACAGATATCACCACTAAATCACCATTATCAAACCTACAAATCTGCACAAACATAGAATCAACACATAAGAAATGCAGAGCACATTCTAAACACTTTCAACATTCTATTTTCTCTTATTTATTTAATTTTCTCAAAATCACTTGGAAAATCATCAAACCATCACATCTACAACACTATAAAGATAGCTCCATGTACTCACAACATCTAAGTAGTGTCTCAGCTATACATGTACAATTAGCAACATATTGAACAATGACAACATTAATGACAACACTGTCAAACTTAATCATACCTACAACAATATATATATACACATATACATGCACTATTGATAGTGTTTAGCAAGGAAAATTTGTATTGGATCGAGTTATTGGACCATGGAATAATTTCAAATAGATAGTTTACAATAGACTAAGTTTGTAGAATTTCCATTGTATATGTGCAGTATTAGAAAAGAAACAATATAGATATACAATAAAAGAGGTTAGCACTATCTGTTCTTGTAGACATGCAAAATTAACATTATGCACTTAGTTCATATTCATCCACTCATTAAATTAATCAAACTCAACAAATCCATTCACCAAATAAATCAGGACTATTTAATTCATTCCTAAGGTTATTCATTTAAAGTAAATAAATCAAAGTCTTACATCAACCTTTTAATTAAATAAACCAAAATTTATTTAATTAAATCTCCAAATGCATATTCCATCCCTTTTTGATTTAAATAAATCAAAATATTCAAGTCAAAAGGGTCAAAACATCCTAATCATCATTAAGCTAATCTAATGTTGATTAACCTAACCTAATCACCCATCACATCCTCTAGATTTTCCCACTTGAACAAATAAATCAATTTATTGATTTATTAAAATCAGCATTTTCCATCAACATGGCATCTTTGAGGAATATTCCCTGAAGTTTGAATTCAAAAACAAGTGGACATGTACATCCAACAAAGCATTTATGAGCTCTTACATGGCTCTTGCACAAATCAAACTTTGCATTTACTCTCAAATTCAAATTTGAAATCTCCCTCTCTTTGGAACATTGACCAAAATGTGCTCATTTCTCAACCTATGACAAGATGACAAGTGTCCTCATCTCATTGGTTCGATCTTTATCCCACATTTCTCTCTCATAAACATTCTTTCAACTTGAGAATCTTTAAATAAAGGCTTCATCCTTCAAAAAATCCTCCACAACACCAAAATCTCAAGCACAAATGCACCATTGTCATTTGAATGCATATCATCTTAGCATTCCATATCATTCTTCATATCATATTCATAGCATTTTCATCATGGAGCTTAGCAAAGGATTGGGAAAGGGCTATTTTCCACAATAACACCAATCCACTATGAGATAAAGTTGGATCATGTTTTTTATATGCTTTGTTTAGTTTCCATTGCTTCATTTTATTGCATAATTAACATGTTTCATTATTTCATAGGGATTTTGATAGTTGGTTTTGTTTTAAAATACTAATCATGCTTTGTGTGTGTTAGGATTTTAACCAAAATGCATATTTTCACATCCACATAATGCCACTAAAAGGAGGGCTGACGCACTATATATATTTAGCATGAATAGATGTTGAAGCATTTATTGAAATGACATATATATTTAGCATGAATAGATGTTGAAGCATTTATTGAAATGCCATATATATTTAGCATGAATAGATGTCGAAGCATTCAGCGACACCCTTTATTAGATTTGTGTTAACCAATCTGCATCTTTTAAGAAATACATTGTTTTTGTTTTCCATGCTTTGTCCACGTTCTTTTGCTAATAAGTATTGCACACCATATCCATTGAATTCCCCATCTACTCTTACAAGTTGAGCAGTTCATATTTCTATCTCTGTTTTCTTTTGTATTTATCTTTCCATAGGGGGAAGAAATAAGAAAGACGTGTTTATTCTGTCTAGATTTAGATTCCTTTTTGTGCAATTCACAAATTTCATTATTTGGTCGACATAGGTATTCTACCCACAGTCAAGAATTGGTCATTGGGCTTGATAACTAAGTTTGATTTGAGATTCTTTCCAGAAAACCATTTTATTCTATAGTAGATATTGTGAGACATAATAAAAAGAAGATTGTTCCATATGGAAGGATATTTCTTCTAAGCAAGTTTTATGTAATCATCATGATGTTGGCTTTTGCATTTGTGATATTTTGGAAATGCCTTTCAATTCCATGATTTTTTCTTTTAGATTCTTGTATCTTGTGCATTGAAATCATATGATGGGTCAAGGATGGGAATAATTTTAGAATCTTGATGCTTCATTAGTGGACTCAGGCCTTCAGGGTTCTTGTTTGTGCCACTAGTTCATGTTTATAAGACAAGGATGAGTGTTAAAGATTACAAATGTTTGTAGAAGGTTTATATATGCACTATGATTGGAATCAGTATAATCTTGGTGATCCTATTCCACAATTGTTCAATTTTACAGAAGCATGGTGCCATATGATGCATAGTAAAAAGCTCTTGGCGATCCTGGACCACAAGTGTGAGTTTTGTAGAAGTTTAGTGCCATACAAAGTCTTTTGTCTTCCTATTAATTGACACAAAGGCGGGTGCAGAAGGAGCTTTTAGAAGACTCTTTGTGCTGTTAGACTGAAACAAAGCCTTTTCCAAATACCACTGGGCTTTGAGTAGTAGGTGGCGGGTCTTCCCATGAAGATAGGTAATGTGTTGCTCTGTCCCCCGATCTAGCTTGAATTTTGGTAAGCCTGCTTGGTCCCATTTCTCATGCCTATGTCAACACCCACTTCGACTATGGAAGTCATTGCAAGCTCATTGTCATCAATCCTCTACCACACATTCTGTCTTTAGTTCTTTAACCTGTTACACTTTTCTTTTCCATACACTTGATCCTCTGCTATCTGAGAAATGTTTGATTCTTTCTATGCATACTTGGAACAACTCAAGCGTGGGTAGTTAAGATCATAAACTCTTTCCAATCACCGTCCAACAGTAGCTATGAGGAAATATATTCTAAAACATAGAGCGACAGGTTGGAATTAGTTAGACAAATGTTTGATTCTTTTTGTGCGTACTTGGAACAGCTCAAGCGTGGGTTGTTAAGATCATAAACTCTTTCCAGTCACCATCCAATAGTAGCTACGAGGCAATGTATTCTAAAACATAGAGTGACAGGTTGGAATTAATATGCTATAACAAGAGCCCCATTCCTGGATGCGTGTGTGACCAAACCGAAAGAAGACAAGATGTCAGTTGAGCCTCATTTTCTATCTCAGGGTTCAGTGAAGGTGTTGCACCTTAATACTAAGATTTAATGGTGCCAGTATGTTTTTATTCATGCCATTATCTATTTGTTTGTTCTAGATTCATTCTCTTTAGTGAAAAGAGTTGGCTGCAACGTTGAATGCAAAGAAATCCCTAAGAAAGGTGGTCGATATGTACATTATGATCATGGCCGATATCATCATTGTTATTGATATTATTAATGGGCATGCTACGCAAATATAGAATAGCACCTAGACCAAGAGATATAACAGTGATGTCACAAAAAATGATATAATAGCCTTGGTATATAAATATGTAATAATGTTCTTATACAAATTTATTTGTGTAGGACTACAAATTAAATAGGTTCATATATATTTTGTTATCTTTGGTAAGGACAAGGTATTATTAGGGGAACCCCTTTTCTTTACAAATTGCACACTTTTGAATAAGCTTTTCTTTAAAGCCATTGAAATCAGGATCATTACTAATTGTGTCATTTTGTGAAATCATTTAAGTCAATTGGGTAACTTGACCTTGCATTTATTTTCTTTTCCATCTTATAGGTATAAAGGTATAAGGAAAATCAATGAAAACAAAGAAGGCTAACAAAGGCTAATGAAGGAAAACAAAGGAAAGCGAAGAAGGAGGACAAAGAAGGCAAAGGGAAAACGAAAGGAGGAGAAGTAATGAAGATGATGTTTTGAAAGATTAAAGTGTTTTTTTGAAAACTTTTCACGAAATTGTCATCTTTTCTTCCTTAGAACACTAATGTCGTTTGGGTTTAAAAAGAATCTTTCAATTTCTTCTTCCAAAGGTGAAAATGAACATTAGGAATGCAACTTACTAGATTTTGTTTCTTGGATTAACAATTGAACAAAGCATCTCTCACTCATCTTTTGGTGCTTAAAAAGAATTCACATTTTTCTTTGTGTATTTAAAAAGAACAAGTGCAATTTTGTTTTTTGTGAAGGCTTACTTAAACTAAAGCCATTGAAAAAGGATGTATGAGCTTCTCTTGCGCTTTATAGTGATCTTGAGAATCAAAAGGCCTTTTTCATGACTTTAGGGTGAGATAAAGCAATCACCTCCACACTTCGATTTGGGTTTAAAATTGAACAAGATTTTGTGCGAGTGTGAGTGGGGGCATTATTGCATATATTCTCTCTGTTTGTTGCCACCAAAGATTGATTGAGTTATGGATTTTGTCTTTACTCACTTTTATTTATCCTAGAGGGCCTGCCTTGGTGAAAAATTACTCACCCAAGGGAACGACTCAACCGGTAATAGTCTAAAGCCAAGAGTATTTCCAACCAAGATGTAAATGTGGGTATATGAGTAAATGGCAATATCATGCGGTTGGTTTCGACGAAATGGATCTGAAAGGAGACTCTCGCCGTATCGGTCAATCTTCACGAATAGAAAGTCTAAACTAAAACCTTTTTTTGTAGTGTCCAACTGATCCATTCAATGAGTTTATCAAAGTGGTGCATTGGAACTTAGATTCCAAGAAGTTACTTGCCATGTTCGATCTTGGTTAAAGTATAGAGGTTAAGACTTCATTCTTAACATACCTTTATACTCTTTCCTTGGTTGCATGTAAAATCATCTCTTCTTCTACGAAGGGCATGAGGAAAGCCCACCAAGAAAAACGTACCAATTGAACTAGGGTGTTATATTGCTTGTGAGTCAGTTTGAAAACATGGTGGTTTGATCGTAAACATTTGAAAACAAACATTTAACATGAGCATCAAATCTCAAACTCTTTAGGACAAGCAAATGTCCTTGAAAAAATTCACATGTTATTGCTTTCCCTTGCAATTTGTATCCTTAGAGGCTTCTAAGCATTTGAATTTCATCTCAATTTTCTCCTACTAAGGTGAACATTAGGAAACCTTTGCCTTAATTTCCTCGATTTCCGCATAATGCATTTTGTTGGATGAAAGAAAATTAGGACATTGGACAATCAGTTGAAAACCTAATCAAGAAGTATTTGTGATAAAAAGAATCCATTAAGCAAAGATTGAATCAATTGGACCCCACATATGTGCTTGGCATCTTTTGGTCGTATGGTTTTCATGCAAACATTGATCTTTTGATTTTGGAATTACTTTTAGAGAAAGGAATGTTCTTCACTATCATGGTCTTGTAAACAAGTCCTTCTTAGATTCATTTAGGATCAGCATCAAACACCTCATCCATCCCAAACATTTATCATTTTCATCCCACCAAACAACTTTAGAGCTTTGGAAATGTCATTCTAGACTTGGGTAAGTCATCAAAATCAAAGTCACCTTGTTTAGTTAGGAGTATGGGAATGCATCCTTTCTCATACCTCTGGTTAAATTAGCACCCCTTTGAATAGGTTCATCCTAAGATCACACCCAATGTCTTAGGGTTTACAAGTTTATTATCCAATCAAACCAATCAAAATCAAACCCTAAGTCTAGCATTGATCCAAAGTCCCTAAACATTCAACACTCATATAATTTACACCTTTCATCCTTCATCTCATCATTAGTCCTAAGAACCTTAGAGGTCACTTTTGCAACAAGGTCAAAACACAAGGAGAACATGGAATACAAACTTGATCCATACATCATGAGTAATCCAAATCAATTGAACTCTCAAAGCCTTACAATGCCGATTGATTATCAAAACTCACACTTATACAATCCATACATGGGATCATTACCTTCTACAAATGTCAATGGCACAACAAGTGTGAGTATTCCCAAATCAAAGATTTGAACACTTTTCTCGATGGTAGATCTAAGTCCAAACCTACAAATCCACCAACCGAACAATCAATGCACGGACTTCAAATGAACAACGTCATCCCACCAAATCCCTACATGCCAAATGAGAATGTACCAAGTACAAGTTTTCCAAACATGAATCCGACAAAATTTTGGATAAATATGATTGCAAATCATAGGAATATTGTTCAAAATCCAAACAAGATGTTAATGACTCCAAGTCAAGGTAACACCATGCAAAATCAAAGTTACCTAAATCAAGGCAAAGTGATTCCCAACACCAACAAGGTTCAATTTCAACCTATCATGCCAAAATTGGAACATCATCCCAAATTAGAACATTGTCCAAAATCAATTTGTTCATGATCCCATTTGAAAACCACAAGTATGCATCATGAATCTGCTTGAACAAAAATCAAATCAACTATATCAAGGAAGTCAAGATCGAAATCAAAATCAAATTTGGTGAGATCAAATTGCTGCACTTACCAAAATAGTTGAGTCATTACGCCAAGAGACATCTCCACCACCATTACCCATATCAACATCATTCCTTGGTTTAGGGCTTCCCCCTTTACCTTGCACCAATCACTCCATCCAAATCAATCCACCTAACACCAATCAAACCATCACATAAAATCCTTTGAATATACCATCGACATCACACCAATAGGTGGTGTTTAATCAAATGACAACATCAATCCAGACAAATCAAAATGTGGTGTCCCAAGGACCTATCACCTCGGTCATTCCAATCATTCCTATCACCTCGATCACTCCAACCACCCCTATCACACCCATCATATCTCAAACCCTCACGATCGCTCCAAGCATATCTCAACCACTTTTCACTACATCCAACATGATTCCAAATCCACCACCACTCCCACCAAAACCAAACTCAGCAAGACAATATAACATTTCCCTAAAAGCTCACCAGACCTACCAAAAGGCCATCCAACAATATCTAGCCATGCAGCAAGCAACACGAGCTCAACAAGTGCAACAAGCCTCTCAAGCTGCCCAAGCCTCTCAAGCTGCCCAACAAACACAAGCGAAAACACAAAATAATGATAACTATTGGGGATAATGATGAGCATTCAACCACTGGTGATAACATTGACAATTTCCCCACCACAATTGTTGAAAACAATGATCAAGATCTACCCATCAAAGATCACATTGAACATGCTTCTATCTCATCCAAAGATCAAATCAACATAGGTCAAGAATCACTTTTCAATCATGATCAAAATCCACCAACAATACTCAACAATGATCCAATTCAAGAAATGTCAACATCATTTGACCCTATGGTTGAAGAAATTCATAATGTCTTTGCCACAATTGTTGAAAACAATGTTCAAAATCTCTCAAATAAGGAGAACATTGATGATGTTTCTACCCCATCTGAAGATCAACTCACCATATATCAAGAGCCACTTTTGAGCAATTTATTTCAAGGAGTGTTAGGATTATTCGATCTTATTGACATAATGCATAATCATGTTGAAAATGTCTCTACATCGCCTTATGAGTTAGAGAACATATCTCAAAAATTTATTCTAAAGCATGATCAAAATACTTCACCAAGGTCTAGCAATGGTCCCTTCCAAGACATGTTGACCCCCTTTGACCTAATGGTTACAGATACTGAAAGAATCCTCAACTTGACACTTGATCCAAATTTACTCAAATATCAAGAGGATGTTGAACCACTTACCATGCCTAATGATGATGTTCAAGAACCCTTTGTAAGAAATCCATCCTTTGAAACTAACCCATGTCAACAACTTGATCCAAAGCATGTCGAAAGCAATCCCAAAATAAATCAAGATCAAAAATTTGTATCTCCATGATACTATAATGATCTAATGGATATTCTCCTATCCACACAAGATGATCATGACCACATAGCACTAACTCCTCCATCTACCCATGAGATTCTTTCTATGGATGGACATGTAGATGATCTTCAGCTAGAACAAGATTCTATTACACAAAAAGAGTAGATTATTAATTCCTATAGTCAAACAGAGTTGTCAACAACAGTATCAAATATATCCCAAATTCAGACTGAGGACATCATTAATAAAGATATTCAGTATTATCCACTCAAGCAAACAAGTCAGATAGAATAGTATATTCCGAAGTCAACAGAGCATCCAATCGAAATAATAGCATCTGCAATGGTCATTTTTCAGAGCATGTTGACTAAACAAGACATCTCAAAATAGGCAGAATCAAGAAACAAAGGTGTCATTATTGCCATACTGGGGGAAACTTTATCTAGTGAAAATGTCAACATAGGGAGCACAAAGAGTCCTTATGGTGAAATCGATGCGAAAACTATAACCAGCCATGTCATGAATCTTCATCCACCTATCATCCCATCCATGAATTGGGACCAACGTCAAAAGAAATATTTAAATCAAAGCACAAAGGACATTATCAAAGAAAAAGAAGCTAAGAAGCATATCAGACAAATCAAATACAAGTGGATACCAAAAAATACAAAGAAAGATCATCCCTATCAAACTCCATCAGTCAAAGAAACTATGGGGCAAAATAAAAAAGGGAAAAGTATCCATCAAAGATGTCCACAAAAGCAAAAGCAGGCTTCTCAAGCTACGTAAAAAGTGTATCAAGGCCAGGAATTCCACCTCAAAATACCCTCGCATCCACCCATCATCATTACTCATACCTTCCCATGTTTCAAGGGTCAAAGGTTCAAACCAACCAATCCATCTTGAGCCCTAAACACTCCATCCATATTCTCCATGCATATCCAATTTCAAATGACGCTGCTGGCAACAACCCTTCATCATAATGATTTGAAGGCACTCTATGATGTGCAATACAAGGACTTGAGATAACCCCCTGAGTATCAATAAGCAGAGATCAAGATCCCTAAAAGGTATTCAAGTGTATCAGATCTTTAGTTAAAGCAAAATTTCTTCTATGTGATATTGATGCACATTAGAAAGGTGCACTAAGACTAGTAACACCTTTTGTGATTCAGCATGAGCTTAAAATTCCTTCAAAAAATACAAAAAATTAGAAAAAGGACAGTACAGATAAACGTTCCCTGTCCCACAACCCCAACCCAAATTCCTAGAAAATAGGTATATCATGGTAGAATCGAAAGCATCTTACGCATACTTCTGCTTTAGCTTGAAACTATCTCATCCCATCCATATTGGAATCTATTATTCATCCAATCCAGAAACGTATTCATCCATAAACCATTTATCCAATCCATTTTCATCCATCTGCATCTATCATCCAAGTTATCTTGATCTTGATGAAATTTTGGGGCACACTTTACACTTGCTTATGGTAAACATCTTGACATGGGTCATTTTCATTGATCCTATCCTACCTAGCATTATCTGAGCCATGAAACATTATCCAAATGAGCATTCCTCCATTCAAACACCTTATCTTATCACAAGATAATCCTTGAAATCCTTTGTGTGCGTACGATATCCATCCATCCATACACTTATCTAAGCATCCACCCATCACATTCCATACCTTGCTAGACACTGGGGGTAGATATTTAGATCTTGCTTTGAGAATAAATCTTGATCTATATCCTCCAACTTATGTGGTGATCTGAACATTAGGAAACGTGAAATCAAATTGGTCAAACCAATTGTGAGCAAAATTCCAAATCACTAGCCCATGAAATATTTTGACAAGAAGATGTTCCTTATTAGTCTTCATCTTTCATCAAACATCAATCGAAACAATCACTATCAGTCGCATCTAATTTTCACTTCAAACATCAACGTCACATCAAATCATTCAAATATCTTTTGTTTCAAACCAAGCTCATCAATCATGATCAATCAAATCCAATCAAGAAATCATCAGGATATCATTGTGTTGCTTAACACTATCTTTGCATTGTTGTACATCCTCAACAATGTTATCATCATTATTCTTGGTCAAATTATCATCAATCCATCATCATCTTGGGGATATCTTTCCCAATCCTTATGTTGCTTAACACTATCCTTGCATTGTTGTGCATCCTCAAGAATGTTATCATCATCAATCCATAGATTTGATCAATCAACCTTAGCTTTATTTTCAACAAAATCCCAAATAGAACACTGATATCATATACATATCCAAATCGTCAAAATCATGCGAAAATCCAAAAACATCAGAAAATTAGAAAATCCAAAAACATTCAAAACATATCAAAATCCAAAAACAAGTCAAAAAAATTAGAAAAATATCAAAAACATTGGAATCCGAACTACATCGTCTCTGAGCTTAAACCTAGGCAAAGCTAATCTCTGATCAACCCCCGAGACATTAAAATCCAAAAATGCATTTGAAAAAATATCTAAAATCCAAAACATCCAAAAAAACATCAAATCACAAAACATTCAAAAACATCAAAATCCAAAACATCCGGCTAAGAACATCAAACCAAAAAATATTCAAAGTTTATTTGAAAAACCAAAAACATCCAAAACATCAAAAAATCCTAAAACACTCAAAAAAAAGCTCCAAAAACATCAAAAAACATGGAATCCAAACCACGCCGCCTCCGGAAGCTTAAACATAGGTGCAAGGCTCATCTTTGATCAACCAACCCCTAAGATGCCCAAAATCCAAAAACGCTCAGCATTAAAACTAAAACATTCTATAAAATCTTCATAAACCCTAAAATTCAAAAAATCAAAATCCAAACATTTTGTAAAAATCTCAAAACACCAAAAACAGAATTCCAAAACATTTCAGCACGCACCATCCAAATATTTGAAAAATGCATCTATCTCAATCTTGCTTTCACCTGTACACCAATCATTCATAATAAATTGATCGTCACCTCATCCTTCTTGGAAAACAACAAACAATCACAACAATCAACAGTGCGTAAGCTCTAATCAGAAATCAAAAAGCAACAACAATCTTTAAAACAAAATCAAACTCTTGATTTTTTTTCAGACATTTCAATCGAATTCCAGCTCAACAAATTTAATAACTCAACCTTTCGATCAAAACCACTTACTGTCCTATACAATGCATGTCCTAGGGATATAGGCCAGCAGTTCTACAAATGCTACCATTTTCAATATCACTTTGGATTCTATCCTATCAAAAAATCCCTTTGGCTAGAGATATGAAGAACATTGACTTGTTTTATGTGACTTGGTCTTTTCTTTTGATTTATCTTATTGCACTCATTCCAAGGACCTCTCGATGATATCCGAACGAGGGATTTAGAGAGATAGGAATGGGGCAACGATCATTATCTTTTGTCTATTATTCTTGTTGGACGTTCTTGTAAAATAACTTGGTGAATACTTGCTTTGTTAGGTACGTCCTAGCAAGGTTTTTGTATGTCAAGTGTGAACAAGAATACTCCTATCTATTTGTCGAGTCAAATTCCATCACACTAGGTACAAGGCCATCCTGGTTCTTTATACCTTGATGCATCGTATCTACATGTGTAATCAAACATAAGGTAAGTAGCCCTTTTAAAATCCCAATCCTTGATAAGCAAATCATCATCATCTATCATCACCATCATCTCTAATAAAGTCTCGTCAGATCATGGACTTGTTGGATCCTCTTGTTATCATCTAATTTCTTTTTTTCCACACTAACATCACGTCATGAATAGTTAATCATCATCGCCAATGTATCCATCTTGCATCCATCCTGCATCCACAAACCATCAGTATTCTACATATCATCTCACATGCATGTTTATCATCATAATATAGATCTGTTAGTCTAAGCATCTCATAAATCATACATTTTCATAAGCATAGCATATCACATCATCCATCTCATCCATCATCACAACATATCATCATTTAAGTTGCTTAAGATAATATAGATTTGTTATTTTAAGCATCTTAAAACTATATCATTTGCATCATCATCCATAACCATCCATTTTGAACCTCTTTATTGTGAGATCGACCCTCAAATTGAATATTTTCGCTCAATCTCTCAAGGGGGCAATGTACTAGTGTACTTCTTTTTGCTGGGGCATCTGAAAAATTAGAAATTTTTGAATTTTGATCACGGCAAGTTTATTCTTTGAACCAACACAACAAGTACATTACTTCAAAGAGGGGAAAAATGTAGACATACAAAATTAACATTAAGCACTTAGTTCATATTCATCCACTCATTAAATTAATCAAACTCAGCAAATCCATTCACCATGTAAATCAAGACTATTTAATTCATTCCTAAGGTTATTCATTTAAATTAAATAAATCAAAGTATCACATCAACCTTTTAATTAAATAAACCAAACTTTATTTAATTAAATCTCCAAATGCATATTCCATCCCTTTTTTATTTAAATAAATCCAAATATTCAAG
>VDFB02058952.1:0-40556 GCA_007258455.2 Sequoia sempervirens
AAAATGAAATGCAAGCCAGGGAAAAGATTCCTAAGTCTATTGTGGAAAAATATAATGACACTATTTTCTTCATGGTTGACATTGATTAGTGTTTGATGAAAGCAGTAGATCCTAGAACAGTTTGGATAATGCCTATGAGATCTGAGGTTGAAGAACACATGTTGGAGTTGTATGCTCAACACTTGTTGAGTAAACCTTGGGATTGATAGAAGAGAGGTTTGGTACCTTTGAAGAGAAGAATATGGAAGTACATGCACAACTGAAGAAGCCTATGATATTCCAGAAGGTGAGAAAGGAAGTTGAAGCTTTTGTAGAAAGAATTAGCATATTAGTTGAAGCAGTGAGGGAAGCCAAGAAGAAAAGAGAACAAGTTGAAGAGGGGAGCCTGCTAGAACCAAGTTAGGTAGTTTGCAACATCCTTTTCCAGATCTAGATCTACAAGGAGCTCTACACTCTCATCCAATCTTGCAAAGAAATCAAGCCCTATAAAAGCTCAAGTCAAGACATCCAGGAGAGAAGGGAAGATGAAGAAGGATAAAAGTACAAGAGTCTATGTTGTTTTAGATGATGAAGAAACAAAATCTAATGAAGAGGTAAGAGAAATAAAACATAAGGGCACAAATTCATCAAAAGTCTCTAAGGACAAGCCCTTTGGTGTAGAGAAAACAAAAAAAAAGGTGAAAACTGATAAATCAGGTATGTCTATAGAGGAAGTGGAAAAATATTTGATTAAAGATGGTAATCTCAAACCACTTTCTAAATGGGATGACACTTTTGATAGTGTCAATTAGAAAATTCTTGAAGAAGCCACAATAAAATATTTGAATATTTTCAATATGACTCTCATAGAAATAATGTTAGAGTTACCTAAAGGGCTATATGAAGTCTTGGAAATGAGGAAAGTAAATGCTAGAGTTGAAGATGAACAAATGAGAGAATTCATACTTGTTGATCTATGTCCGATAATGTCAATAGAAGAAATGAAGAAGATTCTCAATGATGCTAAAAAGAATTTTAAGAGAAAAACAAGGGTGAATAAGCTTATGATCGGATAGAATGATGAAGTTGCTAAGGATACTGAGAAAATTCTCAAGGTAGTTTTGTTGAAGAACATATATAATGTTGTTTCGAAAGAAACTCATGATGAAGATGTTCCATCTAGTCCAAAAATTGAAGAAGTGAAAGAAGACACAATTGACTATACTTTGAATCCTCTTGATATGCAAGATACTAAAATTCCCATGGAGACTAAAGCTCCTAAAGATATGTTAGTTGAAGAAATTGAGATTTGCAAATCCAAGCAAGAATCTATAGTTGAACAAAAGAAGGTTGAGACAAAAGAGGTTGCTATGGAATCAAGAGACACTACAAAGGTAGTAAATGAGTTTTTAGAAGAACAAAAAGAGGATTTTGACCCTGAATTGGTTGAAGGTCCTATCAACTTGGCCACTCTATCTCATATTTAGAAGCTAAAGATAGCATCATTTTCTTAGGCCAAGGCAAGAGAGGAGATACTAAAATCTCACATTGAGAATAGTGAGCTACTTGTAGACACCTAAAAATGACCTAGGCCTGCAAGCTTCATTTTTACCACTTTCGTCCTAGCATAAGTAAGACATTTAATTATGTCCTTGGTCCACATTCGACTATTGATTAAATAATTCATAATTATTTAATTAATTCATGTCATTTGATTCTTTATGATTATTAAATAAATAAATTTTAATTTATTTATTAAATACGTCACTAATTGTCTAAGTCTTTCTTTAATTAAATAGATTTCTTAATTTATTTAATTTTCCTTTCTGCGTTTAATTATCCTTCACTATTAAATAAATAAATTTTATTTATTTATTTAATACATCACTAACTGTCCAATTAAATGGAATTGATTGAATTTTATTTAATTAATTAATCTTATCTGTGAATTAAATGATTTTAATTTAATTTATTTAATTGCTAATTTCATATTCTTCTCATTTTAAATAAATTAAATTATTTAAAATATCATGTCAATCCTAACTGTCAGTCCTTTTTGATAAATAATCTGAAAAAGATTATTTATTATCTTTCGAAATCCATAATTTGAATTATTTTATTTCAAATTAGTAATTAATCTTCCAAAAATCAAGTAATCGGGCAGATTCTTGATTTTCCAAATCTTATCTTCAGTCCGAATCTTATCTCTTTGATTTTTCGAATCTTGCAAATCAGTCTGAATCTTATCTCTTTGATTTTTCGAATCTTGCAAATCGGGCAATCTTATCTTCTTGATTTTTTTGAAAATCTTCATTATCTAATTAATTTCCTCATTTATTCTCCACCGTTGGTCCGATTTTATTCTGACCGTTTGATTAAGGATTTTTCCCTAACCCTAATTAGGGATTCTTGGGTGTAATCTGGATCGTTCGTTTTAGGGTCTCATCACTAATTTATCTCGTCCGTCCGTTCGAAATGGCCTTTTCTATAAAATGCCCTTTCCTTCTCATTTTTCATATCTGGACATTTTATGTAATTACTATAGGCATTTATTTACTCTCACTTATTCATTGTCATAGGAATTTGATTAATATTGGCATTTATTCTAGGCATAGGCATTGACTTTTAGACATTGGCAATAGTCATAGGCATATCAAATCCTTCGAATCTTGTTGTAGGGCTTAGACATTTTAGATTGCTCAAAGTACAAATCTGAGGGCAACATTTCCAGCAAGCAAGAAGGTGTAATGAAGATCAATCATGGAAGATGGAGACTCTTGGTGATATATTTCCTTTTCGTTTTCATTTGATTTCCATTGTACTTTGTTATATCATTGGATTTTTATGTTGTGCTGTATCCTAACTCTTCTCGATTTCCTTTGGTTTCATTGAGTGAACCGTACGTTTTGGACAAAATTTGTGGCTGTGTTTTGTTTGTTTCCTTTGTTTTGCGGAGTTGACCAAGACGTCATACGAAATCCCGTCACCTTCATTCGAGCACAAAAAAATGGGCGAATAAAATATTTTCAAACGTTTTCTGGGTTTTGTAGATCTCGGTCTTAGCTTTCCAGAACATCAAACTGTTTTAAATTTCGCTAAGATTTGACAAAGTTATGGGTGATCGCTGTTTTTTTTAATTTCATTTTTAAACCCGCGTTTTTCTTTTGTCTATAACTTTCTTTTTGTGCAGAATCGTGAAAAACGTTTTCTGGGTTTTGAAGGTCTATCATTTAGCTTTCCATGGATATCTACCACTTGAAATTTTGTTAAGTTTGGATGAAGTTATCACTATTTCAAGTTTGCTGTTTTTATTTATTTTTTTATTATTTTTGTTACTAATCTTTTCTGGTAGCATGTGGCGATCTTTTTCGTGTGTCCAAGACCATTATCTACAAAAATACTAACTTATTGTTTGC
The DNA here is from genome assembly GCA_007258455.2 of Sequoia sempervirens. NCBI lineage: Eukaryota > Viridiplantae > Streptophyta > Pinopsida > Cupressales > Cupressaceae > Sequoia > Sequoia sempervirens. The sequence goes on from VDFB02058952.1 coordinate 3,396, forward strand.
CGATTCGCATGTCAAAGAGGGAAACAAACAAACAGTGTGCTTGTTTATTTCTAGATTAGCAAACACTTAGTTTTGGTGCTTATAAAAAGAATCATGTCTTTTGTGTCTGATTGTGCTTGTGGAGTGGTAGGTGAGTATGCTCTCACTTGGTGAAAACCTTGTGATCAGAAAACCAGACCCATTCTGTTTTTTATTAATTACTCTTCACGATTCGGTATATTGGAGTATCCTCTCCCCTTGCGCATTCGTGCGATCCTGGGTGTAAGAGAAACGGTTATCGACTCTAGAACTTGGGCCTGTCCTGGTGGGAAAAAGTACTCACCCGGGATGACTCAGACCGTTGCTTTTATGTGCCAGAAGGGACTTCCAGCCGGTATAAAAAAGTGGGTTCTTGGGGAAAGCCCAAGAATCACGAGCGTGGTTCCGACGAGATGGATCCGAAAAGGGACTCTCGCCGCATGGATCACGCCCCATGAACGGAATGCCCGAATTAAACACCCTTGTCTTAGTATCCAACCATTCTGTGGCGTTGCTTGATGCCAGGTGCGAGTGCAGGTGTCATGCGAAGGATTTACTCACTACAGTCCATGAGTAGGAATGGCAATTCTTGGGGATGTCACCCGATGAATCGAGGAGTTCGGTGTGCTCAGACCAGTGTTAATGAAGGAGAATGGCCTGGAATTCTAAGTTGTAAAACTCGAGAAGGAAAGGTGTTCATCACCAATCCGGGGTATAACTGGTGGGCTATATCAAGTATACAAACCCAAGGCCTAGTGGCCTTTTAGGATTGTGCTTATCTCATGTGTGCTTGGATACCTTTTAAAACGCTGTGTTTGTCAAGTGCATTCTGGTTTTGTCACAGTTCAAACAAAACATTCATCAAAACAAGTCAAAACTTCCATCAAAACAACACGAAAATTAGGTTGAAACTAAACTGAGTCGCATCTGTCAAACCGCAAGTGATTTTCGACGACGCAACTGATTTGTCAAAACGCATCTGAAACCTGAGGTCTTCAAATTGTCAACCATTCGTCAAACACTATCATCAAAAAGATTCTGCCAGAAACCAAACTTGATATTGCTCAAAGTCTTGTCTAAACTTGCATTAGTCACCATAGGTTGCATACCTCATTCCTTTTAGTTTAGTACATTCAGCATTACGTTGTCCTTAAGGTCCATACTTGCATACTTAGGATTAGGAAAATCTTAAGCACACCTTTGCAAAACATTGTTTTCGACATTAGACCCTCTTGGACTAAGTTATCAAACCTCCTTTAGTCATTGTCCTTTTTTGTGAGATTTCTTCCAACTCAAAAGCCTAGTTAGGAAGACTCACTAGTCATTTAGACCTTGTCAACTTGTCATTTCCAACGAAGTCCTTTAGCAGTCCAAATCGTAAACAAAGTTCGAGCTTAGAAGTGCTTAGATAACCTTGTCTTACATTGCATACAAATTGCATACCCTTTTCTCAAAAATCCAAAAACATTAGTCATTCTAGGCGTCATTTTGAACTTAGACTTCACATAGTGTCATACTTGCATTTAGTTGTCACTCCAATTTGAGCAAAATCAGTTCATGGTTGAAACCAGACTTCAAAAACAAAAGAGACAAATGGAAAACTTTAGGCAAGACCTCCCATTTAGTGTCAACAGTCCTCCACATGACCAGAATTGGACCTTTTATGATCCATTTACCAAACAAGACAATCAACTTCCAGCAAACAGTACATTCGAACTCTACTTGCAAAGAGACGAAAATGGCCAACTACTTCAGGAAAACATAGAGGCATCGACACAAGACCCGGAGGTCTATCAGCTTGCTGAAACAATAGCTCATCAGGACAGAGACAGATTTGTAGCTATGCTCTTGAGTGAAGGAGCTAAGTTACCACCAGGATTTCATGCCAACACGGTAAATTCGACACTTCATGACCCTAATGCCAATAACGCACATAACATGTCACATAGTGGTCAACCTCTAAATACTACAAGCAATACTTCCTTTGGGACCACAACAAATACCATGACAGTCGATGCCACGACAGTAAATGCCACGGGGGCATCATCAAGTCAAAACAATCCCCCCTTGACAACTACATCTACTACCATGAACACAACTTCGACACATCCATCCAGTGGTATTTCACAAAATCCTTTGGGGGGACCCACAGGACGTATCTTTATTCAAGGACAACAACAAAATGCCAACACGACAACACAGTCAAACGTCATTTCCTCCCAAGGTATAAACACAAACGTTCCTCTTGTGCAAAATCACCAATTTACACAAGGTGGTCAAATAACACAACCCATGACTTCATTGACACATCATAACAGTCATGCTCACAACATCCCCCAAATAACGACACACATGGCTGGGGGACATATCCCAACATATTCATCCAACATTCATACTCATCAACATACACCAAATCATAACTTCCAATACCAACAACACACGTCGTACATACCACAACAATCCGTACCACTGCAATATACCAACATTCACGCACACCAGACAGGAACACATGGTGTACCAGGTAACCCAACATACGGAAACGTAAATGACCCTACCATAGATGAACTCAAAGCAAGAATGAGAGATATGGAGAAAAATATGCAAAACATGTACATTTCAGGTAGGAAATCGGAAATATCATATGACCTGGATGTATACCCTTTCGACATGAACTTACGTATGCCTGCATTTCCACCAGGATACGTATCACCCAACTTCACAAAATATAGAGGCAAAACAAATCCCATTGAACATGTTCGCGAATTCGCAACCAACTGTATGGATATCGCCTACGAACCAACATACTTGATGAGACTTTTTTCCAAAAGTTTGGCAGGCCAAGCCCTTGAATGGTTCTCAACTCAAAAAGATATCCAAACATGGGATGAACTCAAACGAAAATTCATAAGAAATTACACAGCATTGACATGCGGATACCTCTATGCCTAGCATTGCAATCTCACAGGAGACTTCTAAGTGAACATTTATTCATTCTTTAAGAAAAATGGAAGCCTTGCTAGTCGATGTCATTGAGCATTCTTGAAAGGAGAAAAAGTTGACATGTTAGATCGAAACACTTCTAGGACCCTAAAATTCGCATTGCAAATACATTGTTGCACAAACTTCACAGAATTAGTGGAAAAGGGGGTCCAGATTGAGAAAGCCCTTATCGCAAAGGGAGAACTGAGATATGGTTCCAAAAACACGAACGTCAATCCACCAGCTGACAAAAACAAATATTGGGTTAAGAATAAGCATGTTACAAATGACGGTGTTGTTGATGCCAAGACTACAAATACTGTAGGTCCCGTGTTAGCCCTGAAAGGGGTTCAACAACAAAATAGACCAACAACAACATTGACACCTCCCCCCAATACTTTTTCAAACAACCAAAATGGTCAAAATAGTCAAGGGCAATATCGTCAAATGAGACAATTTCCCAAGGGTCGCACATACACCCATTTGGGTGAACCCATTGAAGAAGTCCTTAAGAAATGCATTCAGCATGGGGTCATCACACTTCCGGAAATAAAACCTTATGACCCAGGACAGTTCAAACCATCATGGTGGAATGACAATGCACTTTGCGAATACCATCGAGCCAAAGGATATACAACCGCTAACTGTCGACAACTGAAAAATGTAATTCAAGATCTTATTGAAAATCGCACAATCGAAGTAGGGGGATCACAATTCACCTCCAACGCAGATCATACTATTCACAAGAATCCACTGCAGGATCATGGCTCTCATAATGCGTCCACGTCAGGTTCACAGAACCAAGCTACCTTTGCCCGAGTCAAGTACGATTATTCTAGTGGACCAATTATAAACAATATCCGCACTGAAGATGGGTACATCAATACCATTACGGTCAAGAGAGCACCCCAGTGTAATGCTACTACTCGCAGTGGCAAGGTCACTATAGCTGGTCCGCCTCCTCCTAGACAAGCCAAAATCATAATACCGGGCCCATCGGCTAAACAATCACAACCTGCTGCATCGACTAAACAGCCAAAACTTGTCTCAACCCCACAACAGTGGAAACCCAAGAGTCAGTTCAACCTCATTGACCAACTAGGAAAGACTCCCGCGCAAATATCTATCCTTGAGCTGCTTCGTATCTCTCCGGCACACAAAGAAATCCTAGACAAAACTCTCCTAGAGTCGTCAGTCCCTAAGGACATCGATGTCAATCAGTTTGAAACTATGGTGGGATATCTCACCATGCCACACCATGTCACCTTCTCGGATCAAGACTACTCATCACATAAAACCAACCACAATGACGCATTACACATAGAAACTTTCGTCCACAAGCACAAAGTTAGGCGGGTTTAGTAGATGGTGGAAGCGAGGTTGAATATGCTCCTCGATTAGTTAAGGCTGCCCCGATTCTACGTCGTCATCCCGGAAGCCAACAAAAGCATAGTGATCAAAGCGCTCGATGATGAGGGCGCTCTGAGGGTGTTATCTCTCTCCCTATCAGAGTGGGACCGGTCATTGTGGACACAACCTGCCAGGTCCTGGATTTGGAACTACCATATAACATTTTACTTGGCCAACCATGGATCCACGCTTTAAAAGCCGTTCCATCAACATACCACCAATGCCTCAAGTTTCCTTTTGACGGTACAGAAGTAACCATATACGGAGACCCCGACCCTTTCCAATATTGTACCAATTTAAGGGGTATCTCCGAAAACCGAGTACCTATTAATCGAGAAGCACCTGGCTCCTCGTCATCCAAGTACATCGACCCTTCCACACTCACGTCATCTTACACATCCACTCCATCCACGTCTTCCACCATGCCACCACCTTCCACCAACCCTAAGACTGAATCAACTATCAAAATCCAGGACCTCGGTTGTGGAGAATTCAAACTGAACACAGCCTACAGCATAACAACAATGCCTAGATCTCCCAAGGACTATGGTCGGCCATGTTTCCGAATGGAACCTCAGGAAACCTTCATAGTCCCACCAAATACAGTTTTTATCAAGTGGGGAGACATGAGTGAGGAAGACCTTGCTGACATCACGGGATGGATCTATAAGGATACGGTCACATTACCCCCATTACCAGTTCAAATATATGGCAAAGGTTATGACTTCATGAAGGCTAAAGGCTACGATGGTACTAGTGGCCTTGGAAAAAATAAAACTGGCCGAAGGGAACCCATAGAAACTTTTCAAATTCTGAAGTATCTTGGATTAGGGCTTGGATCACTTGCCAATGGCGATCGACGTACCTCTGGTCTTTTAAATGAGCGAGTACATGCTTCTGACAGTGTCGAGACTACTAGGGAACCCCTCACCGAAACTGACTCCCACGAGTGGGAATTTGGCTCAGAACGATCCCTAAGTGACTGTTGTCTTGATGATTTGTTTGTCGAACCAGGGGAATTGACCTCTGAACAACGATTTTGGCAAACATTCAAAATTGAACAAGCACCAAATAGTCAAATCCCTACTACCACTTCCCACAACACACAACAGCCATTATCTGACCCCCCTCAGTCCAATCTATCCGAAGTGTCAGACGATATTGATAACCAGGACTCTAAAACCTTCACTCCTTATTACGATAATGAATATGACACTAGTGAGGGAGAATATTGGATAGAGTCCAATGTAGAGTTGGATGATGATAACCTCATCTACAACATCAACGAATCCATCTGCATGCTGTCCGCATCCTCACCCCAATTCACTAGCCTTGACGATGGCATCTCTTTAGTTTACCCTGAACTAGTCGATTGGGACCAACAAGGACCACCAGTTCTGGACACATTCCAAAATGATGAAGCCATTGCCGAATTCATGGGATTACGAGAAGGCATACCCAGTGGGGACCACAAATCAGTATTTTCTATTGATTTAAACTGCACCGCATACTTCGGCGAGACTGTTCAGTCCTCTAGTCACAAAAGTAAAAATAAAGCAAAAAATGAAACATCTAGGTGAAAACCGAAAGGCACCTCTTGGCGATAAAATAGTAAAAATAAAGGATGTATCTACGGGTGAAAACCTCTCTGAGGTGCCCAAAGATGGAGGACTCGACTTTCTCCCCGTGCAATAGGAGAAATCAGCCATGCTTATTGAGGACACAATAGAGGATAACATTTCAACTGCAAAAGACCCCAAGATGGTCCTATTTGCCGCGTCGTTGACCGATGAAGAGAAACCAGAATTTCATGAATTCTTTGCAGAACGGAAAATCAACTTTGCATGAATTCCTATCTTGAGACATGCGAGTTAGTTAAGCGGTTACTGCATCATACGCCACTAATACTTTAATGCTAAACCGATCAAAGCGAAGTTGCGCCAAAATGCCTCAGAGAGTTGCCTTATTGGTCAAGGTGAGTTAAAGAAATTCTTTGGAGGCCAGTTCATAGGCCTATAGATTATCTTGAATAGTTCCAATTTAGTGCGGTGATAAGCCAAATGGGCTGATTGGGTATGTCTGGACTTTTGGGATCTAAATAAAGCATCTCCAAAGGATGACTTTCCTTTGCCCAACATTGACATCATAGTTGACCTAACTGTAGGATATGAGATGCTATCCCTCATGGATGGTTTCTCCAGCTATAATCAAATCCACATTACTCCTGAGGATCAACACAAAACGGCATTTACTTGCCCATAGGGTACATACTGTTGGAACGTCATGCCCTTTGGTCTCAAAAATGCAGGTGCCACATATCAAAGGGCTATGACCATGATCTTCCATGACATGATGCACAATATAATGGAGGATTATGTACACGACCTGTTGGCCAAATCAGCAACTAGGAAAGATCATTTGAGAGTACTCGACATAATTTTCAAGAGACTTGAAGAGTACAAAGTTCGGCTAAACCCTAAGAAATGTGTCTTTGGGGTCACGCCAGGAAAACATGGGATACATGGTTTCAGAAGAGGCATAAGTCGATCAAGCGAGTCAAAGCAATTATAGACATGCCTCCGCCCAGAGGGATCAGTGAACTCAGAACTCTGTAGGGTAGAGTACAATCTATTCACCGTTTCATAGCCTAGTTGGCGGATAAGTGCCATCCGTTCCAGTACCTATTGCGCAAAAGTGTTCCCTTTGTATGGACGGATAAATGTCAAGAGGCCTTCCAACAAATAAAAGATTACCTGCTATCAACACCAGTACTCATGCCGCCCATTCATGGAAAGCCTTTGATTCTATACATCTCGACTACTAGTTTAGCACTGGGGGCATTGCTGGCCCAAATGATCACGAAGGAAAAGAAAGGGCAATCTATTACATCAGCCGCACGTTGATAGGCTATGAGTTGAACTACACATACATTGAATGTGCATGCCTCATTGTTGTCTTTGCATCCCAAAAACTAAGACACTATATGCTCAGTCATCAAACACAACTGGTTGCCAAGATTGATCCATTGAAATATCTACTAAGTCGGACAACATTAACAGGCCGGTTGGCAAAATGGGTCATGATCTTAAGCGAGTATGACATACAGTATGTTGAGCGCAAGGCAATAAAAGGGCAAGTAATAGCAGATCAACTAGCAGATGCACCGATTCAAGCCACTCATCCATTAGTAACTGATTTTCCTGATGAGTCCATTTTTCATGCGGAACCGGCAGCACCATGGAAACTATATTTTGATGGGTCTCATACTGGTCATGGCTCAGGCGCTGGAATCCTGTTTATCACACCACAGGGGGATTCAATTCCTAAATCATTTTGGATTGCTTTCCCTTGTACAAATAACATTGCTGAATATGAAGCATTGGTCACAGGGCTCAAGTTAGCAATCAAATGGAAAATTCAGACACTGCTTGTATTTGGGGATTCCCAACTCGTGATCAACCAAGTGAATGATGACTATGAAACAAAAGATGAGAAGTTGCTTCCCTACAAGAGGATGGTGGGCAGTTTCCTGACATACTTTCAATCGATTTCTTTTGAACAAATCCCCAGGACACAGAATAAGGCAGCTGATGCAATGGCTAATATCAGTTCTCTTCTGGACATCCCTAAAAATGTGCCACAATTTGAATTCTTAGTAGAGCAGCTTTTGATACTAGCATATGATATCCCAGAATCAGAAATGGTTTGTGAACTTGTTGGTCCCAACTCTCCTTGGTATCAAGACATTTACGATTACCTAAAGTCTCACACCCTCCCACCAAACCTGTCGAATAACCAACGGAAGTCCTTCATTAGAAAATCTGTAAGGTATGCCATTGTTAGTGACACCCTATACCGCCGTAGTTTCGACGATACCCTCTTGAGATGTCTTGACATCGACGAAGCATGTACGACCTTACGAGAAGCACACGACGGTATATGCGGATCTCATTCAAGTGGTCCTACGCTAGCTAAGAAACTGACAAGACTTGGGTACTATTGGCCGACAATGGAAAAAAATGCAATTGAATATGTCAGGACTTGTCGCAAATGTCAAATACACAGTGATCTGGTCCATGCTCCAGCACAGGAACTCCGGCCCATCACTTCTCCTTGGCCCTTCGCTCAATGGGGACTCAGCCTCGTGGGTAAGATTCATCCAACCTCATCCAACGACCATAAATTCATTATTACCGCCACTGAGTATTTCACAAAGTGGATTGAAGCCATCCCATTGACATATATTACTGGCAAACAAATCTCAAAGTTCATCCTTAACTACATCATTTGCCGGTATGGCCTTCCATAGTCAATCATCACTGACAATGGACGTCCATTCAAAAACCAAGACGTACGTGAGTTATGTGAGCGATTCCATATCCAACACCACTTTTTATCTCCATACTACCCACAAGGAAACGGCCAAGCTGAGGCGTCTAACAAAACCATTGTCAAGATCTTAAAAAAGACTGTCAATGACGCTGGCCGTGACTGGCACATACAACTTAACCCTGCTCTGTGGGCTTATCGAACTAGCATTCGTACTCCTACAGGGGCCACCCCGTTCATCTTGGTCTTTGGTGCTGAAGCCATCTTACCCATTGAGGTCGAAATTCCTTCGCTACGAGTCTCCTTGAAGGGTCTTACTAATGAAGAGGACTACCGACAATCACGCCTGCATGAGCTGGAAATGCTGGAAGAAAGATGACAAAACTCATTGAATCATCTCCAATCATATCAGAACCGCCTTTGTCGCAGCTACAATAAAAGGGTTATGGTCAGAAAGTTTGACATTGGTGACCTGGTTCTAATGCAGAACCCCAAGAACCAAGCGGACATAGAAAAGCCAGGAAAATTTGAACCAAATTGGCTAGGTCCCTATATTATCATATCTTCTTTTGGCTCCGGAGCTTATCAATTGGCAACTCCAGATGGGGAACAGTTGACAGAACCCATCAACAGTTTACATCTTTGAAAGTTCTACGCATAGCATCAGAGGGTGGAGCTGAGAATCTTAAAATACACAAAAAATTGAAAAATGATAAAAACCGTCACCTTGATGAAAACCTGGCAAACAGGCGTCTTGGTGACACCAAAAAAATAAAAAAATTGTGAAAATAGTAAAGAGAAAAATGATTCATTCAATAGTGAAAACCTGGCAAACAGGCACTTTGGACAAGTACCATGGTGAAAACCTGGCAAACATGCACCATGCGTAATCAATCATTGCTCTGCCATCTACTGTCACTTGGTCTAACTTGGCCTAGGATGAAGGGTATTTCTGCCATTATTTCTGCAAAATCGCCATCACATCCTACCCTACCTGATAACTGATTGACATCAAGTCCTGACGACTGTCCGTCTACCAAGTCAGCAGCATCCCATCCATGTCCCTTGCAAATGGATAAGTCTCAGACCTGACTGGGGGCATAAGGTTTATCATGAAACTGTAGTGGATGTCACAAAAAGTCCTGAAAAAAGACAAAAACATCACAAAAAGTCCTGAAAAAAGATAAAAACATCACAAAAAGTCCTGAAGAAAGACCCAAAAACATCGCAAAATGTCCTGAAGAAAGACCCAAAAACATCACAAAAATTCCTGAAGAAAGACCCAAAAACATCGCAAAATGTCCTGAAGAAAGACCCAAAAACATCGCAAAATGTCCTGAAAAAAAAAAAAAAGACCTAAAAATCATAAAATGCCCTGAACAAAACCAAACAAAAACATCAGATTGGTCGAAAAATGCAAACACATGGGCATCTCTTGTTAAGGTCAGTCGTGTCAAATCAGTCTCCGTCATCTGTCCGAACTACGTTGTCTCTGCGCATTTGCTACATAGGCAAGACTCATATTTGAGTCCCTGAGACATTAGGTCAGTCCCTTTAGGTTTGTCAAAATAAAATCATGACGCAATCTTTTGCTCCTCAAGACAAAGTCATTGGTCGTGTCGAACTACGAGGTCTCTGAGTGTATGACGTAGGAAAGGCCATCTATTGATGAGCCCCCGAGGCCGCACTAGGTCAGTCCATTAGGGTTCATGGCACTACACTGGCACACACGTCAAAAGCCTTCAAGCAATTTCGACATGGGGAAACTCCTAAACCAAATTAAAATAGTCATTTGTTCAAACATGGCTAATCTCATCAAACATGTCACTCATATCATCATGACAATATCAGCATATGATCAAACACAAGTCAAACTCGGTCCAAACAAGTCAAATCATCATAAACAAGTCAAACTGTCAAAATTCGGTTAGTCTTCAGATGAGTCCTTCTGAACGATAACCTCTATCATTTGCGCCTTAGGATGTGTCCTTCCTAGGCATCGTCATCGTCATTTGATATTTTGAGTGATCCTCCTGACACCTAAAGATCGCTCTTCGCGACAGCAGTATTCTTCAGATGTGTCCTTCTGAAGAATCAACTCTGTCATTTATGCCTTAGGATGTGTCCTTCCTAGGCATCGTCATTATTTTGAGGGACCCCTTACAACCATTAGAGATAATATTCTCTCGACATCGACATCATTCAGGATGTGTCCTTCCCGAATTCACCAAGTCTCGGCATTTTCCAAGATCAATCAAAACTTTAAACATTTCGACATCTCGACATTATCAAACATGGCCTCTTGGCATCAGAACAGTAAATATCCAGATGCACTTGGCAAACACTTGACAAATTGTCTTTTTGATCTTTTATCATGTTATTAGTTTTTCAGCGAGATCCCAATAAGCAGGATTTAGAGAAGCAGCGACGTAGCATGACAATTGACGTGCATGACTATTAACTTCTCAGCGAGGTCCTGATTCTGGAATTTAGAAAAGCAACGACATATCATGATAGGGACTTTATTTTTGTATTTTGACAATCATGCTACTAGTTTCTCAAGGATGTCCTGGAAACAGGATTTAGAGAAGCAGCGACGTTCCATGATTTGTCCTTGTCTTTTTTCTGCATGTGGTTGATCATGGCAAAAAGACTGGGGAAAGCTCGCTCCTAGTATGAGTCAAGATCATCCTTTTCTGTGACTGTTTGTCTTACGTGATGGCAGTCTATGTGCATCATGGGCGGACTTGGTTCTGTGGCGTGGTCAGGTCAGTCCGTTGGTCATCCTCGTCGCCAGGCCTCAGTGCCATCCTGGGATCATACATGCCTCAGCCATGATCAGATCATGCCATCACCTCTATTCCCTCAGAATAGGCATCATAGTACATACATGGCATCATAAATTAAACATCATACATAGCATGATCCATAAAGCAAAGAGCATCACATAACACATGTGGGCCGCGTCAAAACTGCATAATCATATAGAATCATCTCAAAAAGGTACAATGTCACAGGATAGAGTCAATGGATATCCCAAAAAAATGGAGCTCGCAGGCTCAATAATATACATAGTGTGTCAAAATACAAATATGCCCTTAGGGTAGGCTCTCATCATCCCCTCGAGGTGAGGAGTGTGGCGGCTGAGGCCCTGTCACTGGCTCTGAAGCAATAGGCGGCTGATCCTGTACTGACCTCTGTGATGAAACTGTGGCAACCTTTGCCTGTGCCACTGTCAGAGCTGAGAAGGCAGGTGTCATCTCAACAGTATAAAACACCCGTGAGGTCACTGCTGCTGGACTCTGAGAAGTAGTAGGATCTGTAACTGGTGGTTGTACCTGTCCTGACCTCTGCACAGAACCAGTTGATCTATGGCTATGACCTGGAGAGTGCCAGCATGAATGATGTGACCTATGTCCGGATGTGTGACCTGTCGAAGTGGACCCTCCAACGCTAGTGTGGCTCCTAGTACCACTGCCACTGCCTGACTTGTGCCCGCTACCTGTCCTCGTCTGTGAGCGGGACAAGGTAGGATCCCGTCACTCTGGTGGCACTGCCTGCTCATAGAGAGTCCGGTATTGCCCCAGTCTCTTGCTAACTCTGGCCAGCTCTCGAGCCATGTCTCCCATGGGTCCTGTACACAAGGCTGCAAACTCGGTGCACCACTGGGCTGCATCCTGCTGGCGGATCACCGCATGGTCCCGCTCTACCCTGGCAACCTCCAGTGCCGACTGTAAAGACCTGACCTGTGCCAAGCTGGCGTCTAATCTTTGCTGAAGGTCGGCCACTCTCTGATCAGCTGTAGCATCTGGCGGCAACCCCGAAGTGGATGGTATCTCCTCCTCCCCCTCCACCATCTGCCATCTGAGAAGTCTCTCGGCCTCACCTATGGCATCATCCTCCTCGTCATCATCGTCATCATCTTGCCCTGCCACCTCCTCCTCCTGCCCTGCCACCTCCGCCTCCTCCTCCCCTACCACCTCCATCTCCACCTCCGGTGCCCTGACATCCACCTCAACCTCCTCCTCTGGTGCTCTGACACCCACATCCTCCGCCTCTCCCCTCACCTCTGCATCCCCCTCCTGTCCCCTCACCTCTGGCTCCCCCTCCTGCCTCCCCTCGCCCTCTCCCTCCTATCAGGGCTGCTCCTCACCCTCTCCCTCCTCACCAACCTCGGGGATGGCATCTAATGCCGCCCTCGCCACTCGTGGGCGTACCCTCCAGACCTGTCTCTGCCCAGCTCGCTGTCGCCTCTGCCCATCTCCGCCATCATCTCCTCCTCTGCCTCCACCCCTGCCTCCATCTCCTCCCCTGCCTCCATCCCTCCCTCTGTCTCCACCCCTGCCTCCACCCCTGCCTCCATCGTCCCCACCCCTCCCTCCGTCTCCATCCCTCCCTCCGTCTCTGCCTCTGCCTCTGCCTCTGCTTCTGCCTCGGCCTCTGCCTCCATCCCTGTCTCTGCCACCTCGTCGGACCCGTGGCACTCGTGGAATAACCAACCGCCTGTCAACTGGTGCCAGACCATCGGGATCTGTCAAGGGCACTGGTCGGTGTGCCCACCACCATAGATCGTATGCCGACGTCGTACCCGGATCCGCTGCTCCTCCTCTCCAACCCTAGGCCTGGGCTGCTAACCCATCTATCTGCTGTGTCGCGAAAGCCATTGGGATGGCCGGCCCCCATGCATACTCTCTGGACGACCTGGCATACTCTGCCGTCCCCATGGGCACATCCTGCTGTTCGCCAAACTGTCTCAACACACGCTGCGGCAGGTACATCTCAATGATCAAGGACGTTTGCACTGTCCTGCCAATAAGATATCTGTACTGTCTGCAAAAGCTCAAATGCTCATCCTCATCATCCCATGCCTCACAATCCCTGTAGGGCCTCCAGATGAACGTCACCATGGTATCGATCCTGTGCTGCCACCACCCTGTCTCACCCATATGGGTCTGCTGTAATGCACCGGTATAGTAGTAAGAATAGGGCATCCCCTCGGCCAGCTGTGGTCTGTCAATAGGAGGGTAGAATATGGAAATGTGCTCCCATGCCCAGATCATCATAAGAGTAGTCCCATAGGAGATACTCTCTCCTCTCCTATACACAACATCATGAAGCTGATGATATAGCGTCCTTAGCAGGCAAGGACCCCAAGCATACACTGTCCGGTCCCGTCTCATACCGACTAGGACGTCTCCCCAACCAATCGGAAAGCCATGTCCTCGCTGATTAGGAACCAGGATACCCGCAATCATCGTCGCCAAGAAGGCATCAAAGCGCCCATAGTGCTCTGGAAGGAAATCCCAATGGATCTCATAACCCTGAATGCCGAGTCCAGCACCCTAATCCTGGTAGTACGCGTGAAAGGTCTGCTCTCCATGGCGTGGATCATACACAATCCACTCCCCTCGAATAGGAATCCAGAGAATACGGTAGACATCCTCCAAGGTAATGGTGGCCTCGTTTGTCGGTAGGTGGAAGGAAAAGGTCTCAGAATGCCATCGCTCGCACAACGCCGTCAACAAACCCCTGTTCGCCCGAATGGCGGGCATAAATGCAGCATAAAATAAGCCTAGTCTCATCAATCATCGCCGCTCTCGTGGACCCAACTGATTAGAAAACCGAAAGGTGGTCGGTCTGCTCTCTCTGGTATAAATAGGGGCAAGCTGCCTCTGCAAAAAGACGAACAATGCATCAACACTTTTTGGACAACTGACAACATCATGGAAAGAAACTAAAGGCATAAAAACATCAAAGCAAGTTTTATTAAGACAACAGGCAAGTGCATCGCAACCAAGCAATTGCATCGTGAAAACACAACTGCGTCGTTCAAGACATCAATTGCGTCTCAATATGGCAATTGCGATCCGACATAACAACTGCGTCACTAAAAAACCGAATGCATCGCAACATGACTATCGCGTTGCGATATCGCAATTGCGACGTTTAAAATGGTGATTGCGTCTCAAATTAACGATTGCGGCATTCCACCAGTCAATTGCAACTTGGAAAGTCACTTGCATCGCACGAATTGGCAAATGCGGCGCGAAAAACTGGTGAAAAATATTTTGCCTATGCACTTGCATCGTGACGCATCAAGTGCATCGAACGCGAAGGCAATTGCGGCTTACGCGAACGCATATGCGTCGCGGCGCATTCGTTGACTACCCTAGAAAGTATTAAATAGCACGTAAAACGATAAAATGAAAAAGCGAGTTTAGGGTACATACCGCCGGCTCTGAACCCTCTGGCCGTCTGAAGGTCCTCACGATCTCTCCGCGGTGCTCTGACACTGGAATAACCATCCTCGCTGCGTCGCCTTTCGCTCTGAGCTCTCGAGTTTCGCAAGGTAAATAGTAAACGTGAATTGACTTTACCCCCTTTTTCAACCTAGTTATAAGGTCAAAATGGCATTTTTCAAACAAAGTTAATACTGGAGGCTCATTTGAACATCTTTGACTTCCTCATAAGTTGCTTTAAACATATCGGAATCCGAAACCGACTGCGCCGTTGTTTTTCTGGTTATCAAATTGATTTATCGGGACCCTTTGCAAATTTTTCTGGCGCCGACCCAAAATTTGAAAATTTCCCGAGGGGGCAATGATACTCCGTACCCTCGCTGGGGCATATTCTTGGCTTATTTTTCTTTGTCACAATGCGACAAGCAACATTATGACAAAGAGGGGCAAAATGTAGACACCTAAAAATGACCTAGGCCTGCAAGCTTCATTTTTACCACTTTCGTCCTAGCATAATTAAGACATTTAATTATGTCCTTGGTCCACATTCAACTATTGATTAAATAATTCATAATTATTTAATTAATTCATGTCATTTATTCTTCATGATTATTAAATAAATAAATTTTATTTATTTATTAAATCGTCATTAATTGTCTGAGTCTTCCTTTAATTAAATAAATTTTCTTAATTTATTTAATTCCCCTTTGTCATTTAATTCTTCCTGATTATTAAATAAATAAATTTCATTTATTTATTAAATATGTCACTAATTGTCTTAATTAAATAAATTGATTAATTTATTTAATTAATTAGTCTTATCTTCTAAATTAAATAATTAAATTTAATTATTTAATTGTCAATTAACACTCTTCTCATTTTAAATAAATTAAATTATTTAAAATGTCATCTCGATCTTAATTGTCAGTCCTTTTTGATAAATAATCTGAAAAAGATTATTTATTATCTCTTAAAATCTATAATTTGAATTATTTTAATTCAAATTAGTAATTAATCTTCTAAAAATCAAGCAATCGGGCAGATTCTTGATTTTTCAAATCTTATCTTTAGTCCGAATCTTATCTCTTTGATTTTTCGAATCTTGTAAATCAGGCAGTCTTATCTTCTTGATTTTTCGAAAATCTTTATTTCTTTAATTAATTTCCTCATTTATTCTCCACCGTCGATCCGATTTTATTTTGACCGTTCAATTAAATATTTTGCGCTAACCCTAATTAGGGATTCTCAGGTTTAATCTGGATCGTTCATTTTAGGTTCTTGTCAATAATTTATCTCGTCCGTCCGTTCGAAATGGCCTTTTCTATAAAATGCCATTTCCTTCTCATTTTCAGACATCTTGACATTTTTACGTAATTACTATAGGCATTTACTTGACTTCACATTTCATTATCATAGGCAATTGTAGTATTTCATTATTGGCATTAGGTTTTAGGCATTTGATTGATATTGACAATTGCTTTAGACATAGACATAGGCATTGGCAAGAGTCATAGGCATAGAAAATCCGTCAAATCTTGTTGTAGGGATTAGACATTTAGATTGCTCAAGACGACGAATCTGAGGGCAACATATTATCCAACAAGTAAGGAGGTGTAACGAAGGTGAAGCATGGAAGATGGAGATTCTTGGTAATATCGTTTCTTCTATTTTCATTTCATTTCCATTGTACTTCATTATTTCATTGGATTTTTATGTTATTTGATCTAACAAATTAACAATCTAATATTTCCCTTGATTACAACTGCTGTGCTGGATCTCTGCATGACTTGCATGCTTGAATAGATTCCATGCATGCATAACCGCCATCACTCCACTTTCCACTGTTTTCCCTAAATGGCATCCTCCCAATCGTGGAGTTGACTGCCTTTTTTAGTTGTAGTATAAATAATTATTTGATGCTCCTTCTTCAAGAGGTTGCGTGATTTGACATTGTACTCTCATTCTCCAATTTTAGTAATACATATACATTACTCTTTGTATGCATGATTTACAGTGAATAAAATAAAGTTATGAGTTCGAGCATCTGAGTTCTTGTTAGTTTAGAGGATACTTATCCAAGGGGGCCCACTTGATGAGTAATCTGTCATCTTAGTTTAGCATTAGTTTAGTATTACTTGCTGTTTAGTATTTAGTTAGAAATATGGCATCAACTGTTCCTACAACCACTAGAATTCCATCATGTGACTGTTCCTGCAGCCAAAGAAAATAGAGTAGTCTCCTATTTGTCATGCATATTTTCATTCTTGCTCTGCATTTCAAGTTGTTGGTTGATAATCAACATTTGCTTCATTTCCTTTTAAGTAATTTACTTTCAGTATTGCGTTTCTTAGCTATAGAGTGTAATGACTACTTGAGCCCCTAGTGCACATACTATGTTGACCCATTTCAAGTCCACATCCTTGGGTTGACAAGTTAAATTCACCTTCATGATGATTGAATAGCTATTCAGATTAGATGTCTAGTCTCTGAATCATGGCTGTAAAGGATTAGTTATGAAATCATTGTAGAAGGCCGACATTTTTGGTGCCGTTGTCGGGGATGGTGTCAAGCTAGGAAGTCTTTTAGAGTCATTGGTAGTCTTTCTTGCTGTAGTTTTTTTGAGAGTTCTTATCATATCCTCGCTTAGGAAGTAATGACCCCTCTTGATTCTTTACCAATTCTTTGTGTAAGTTGACTGATAGTGAGTGATATCGCATGCATAGAGGAAGGAGAAGGGATGCTTATGGGAGATTTCTTCCTAACAATCCTTGTCCATTTTAGCTAGTTGAGTACCAAAATCTACCAGAAGAAGAGGAAGAAGAAGATCCACACCCCTTTGTTGATGTATATCTTGATCTGACTAGCTCTGAAGTCTCCTCAGAAGATCAAAATCAGCTTGAGAATCCGTTTGTCTTAGAACCACATCAAGTAGGAATGGTTGATGCAAATAGGAATAGAAAAAACCAACCAGATTTTACTTTCCCCATTGCCCATCAAAATGAAGTTGACAACATCAAGAACATTTCTGCCTTAGCACTCCCCAAGTTTTATGGACTTGTGATAGAAGATCCTAATACCTTCTTATTTGATTTTGACATACTCTGCAGGAGTTATGATTACACAACTGATGCCCATAGGCTTAAGTTCTTTCCCACCACTTTGAAAGAGGTTGCATTAAGATGGTTCATGAGCCTAGGCAGGGATACTATGGAAACATGGGAAGACATGAAGACAAAATTCCTTGAGAAGTATAAGGAATATTTTAGGGGTAGTGACATGAGAGGAGGTGACATTTTTAGGATGCAGTAGAAGGAAGATGAGAGCCTGTATGATTACATTGCAAGGTTCCTATTTTTCCTACAAAAGTCTCCACACCATGCACTTAATGAGGACTCACAAAAGTTACTTTTCCTTAGAGGCATCAATGACAGCTGCACTGATGCTTTGGACCTCATGGAAAGAGGAGATATCTCCCATGTTCCTTGGGAGGATATCAAGAAAATATGCCAGAATTACTCTAGGGAAGCTTCAAAAAGGGAGAGCTTATCAATCTTCCATGGGTAAATCAACTACCGGTGGAGGTTTGAGAATGGAGATCACTCATTTGTTAGCAGAATTCAAGAAAGATATTATCAACAATCTAGCTACTCAGCTAGATACACTTTAGGCCAAAAAGAAGCAAGAGGAGGTAGAGATGACGTTGATAGAGTATTGTCCTCACTGTAGACAAAAGAAGGACTACAGATGTAAGATAGTAGCTAACCTAGAAAGTAGACGAATTTCACCTGAGTTCAAGCCAATTTAGATTGAAGAAGACCAAGTCTACTATGTTGCACAAAGGAAGCCTTGGGCTCCAAGACAAGGTATTCCACCAAATCCACTATCCTATGTTGGGCCATATTTTAACTCTTATTCATCTGGTAACCAATGGAAACCCACATATCCACCACAGCATTGGAGTAACCCTCCAAATGCTTGGCCCAGTCATCAGAGTTTTCCACCTCAGTGGCAACAACCTTAGTGGCAGTAACCTCAGGGGAATTGGTAGCAATTTCAAGGGCATTGGCAACCACCTCCAGGAAATTGGCAGCAAACAAATCAATGGAGAGGAGGACAACAATGGCCTACCTAGACAACCAGTTACATGCATCCACCCTCTCAACCCTAGCAGCCTGCTCTAATGCCTCCACTTGCTAATCCAAGCTCAAATGCACCTAAACCAACTCAGCTACTAGCTTAGCCCACACCAAATCCTAATAAAAAACCACAACAGTAGCCTACATACTCTGCTAATTCAAACCAATTCCCTACATATTTTGTGAGTGTAGGTGACATCCATTTGCATTCAGGAACTACTCTATCAAGACCTCCCAAGCCAATTATCACTGAACTTCTTGTGGAAGAGGAGGAGGAGCCTTTGAATGATCCTATTCAACCAAGTGCACCTAACAATCCTAAACCAGTTCAAGTAAGGTAGACTGAATAAGAACCACCATTCCCTCAAAGATTGGAAGTTGCCAAGAAGAAGGAAGAAAAGGAGGATACCACCTTTGATATCCTGGATCAGCTAAAGCATATGTATTCTTATACCCCTATTTCAGGCCATAAAGTATGTTCCAGTCTATGACAAAGCTATCAAGGAAGCTTGTCTTAAGAAGCCAGGAAGGAAGAAGAGAGACCCAACTACAATTCATGTGGTGGGCCAACTAACTGATATCATGCTGGGAGAAATGACTATTCCCAAGTATAATAACCCAGGCAATCTTGTAGTAGCAATTGTCATAAATGAGATCCAAGTGAAGAATGCTTTGATTGATTTAGGGGCATCAATCAATGTGATGACCAAAGACATCCTGCAACAACTAAACATTACAAGTATGAGATCTACTCCTACTCTCTTGCAGCTTGCTGATAGTTCTACTGTTAAGCCTGATGTTGTAGTGGAGGACCTCATGGCAGTTCTAGATTCCTGGGAATACCCAACATATTTTACGATTCTTTCTCCTAAGACTACACTAGGTGGGTATCCCATAATTCTTGGAAGTCCTTGGTTGGCAACTATAGATGCATACATTGGATGTCAGTCAGGTGACATGGCCATTTTAGATGGAAGGAGTACTAAATTTTTTGTTCTTTATCCACTTGCTCAACCATCTCATGATGAGAAAGATTCTATATGGCAACAAGTTGGTGAAGAGGTCGAGGAAGTTAATTATGTGGCGCAGCTTCTGATGCTAGGCAGAAGCTCTTTCATGCAGCTCCAAGATGATGATGAAGTGTTAGCTAATCTCATTCAGAACCATTATGAAGTGGAGGAAGCATCATCTTCAACTTCGATCAGGACACTTCTGCCTGCTCTTCCTGCAACCACTATTCCTGCAGACATTCTTCCTGCAGCCAATCTTCCTAAGGCCACTGTTCTTGCAGACATACTTCCTGCAACAACAAGTATGTTCTATACATTGCTGCCATATGAACTAAAGATACCATGTATTGATGAAGCAGCCATGATAGAGTTAACTACACAAGTCTAGGTGTCAGAAGGAAAATATTTGAATGTTAATAGTAAATTGAATGAAGAGAAGCAACTGTTATTGGCAAACCTATTAAGGGCCCATCAGCGTGCATTTGCATGGGATTATCATGATATGAAGGGACTGAATCCTAAACTTTGTACCCACAAAATTTATATTAGAGATGATTGCACTCCAATAAGACAACCACAAAGAAGGATTAACCTTGCACTAAGAGAGATTGTGAAAGGAGAACTGTAGAAATTGCTAGATACAAGATTTATCTACCCTATTTTAGATAGTCAGTGGGTATCTCCATTAGTGATTGTGCCATTAGGTATCTCATGAATAAACCTTTTATCACAGGTAGATTGACAAGATGGTTATTATTGATGCAGGAGTTTGATATAACCATTGTGGATAAGCCAAGGCTAACTACATCATAAGACAATCAACCTATAGATGACTCTTTTCCTAATGAGAAACTATTCTCTCTCAATGTACAAATACCCTAGTATGCTGACATAGACAATTAATTGGTTATAGGTAGAGTTCCTTCTCACTTCTCCCCAAAAGAGAAAAGGGCACTCATTGAAAAATATTTTTCTTTCTCTTGGATTGCTGGATGATTGTTTTATACTGGACCTGACCATGTCATGAGAAGATGTGTGAGAAAAGATGAGACATATGAAATTTTGCATGCATGTCACAATGAACCATGTGGAGGACACTTTGCAGCCAAGAGGACAACAATGAAGGTTTTGAACACAGGGTATTACTGGCCAACACTCCACAAGGATGCAGGAAGGTATACCAAAAAATGTGACATATGTCAAAGAATGGGCAGACCAACCAGATCTAATGAGATGCCACTTTTCCCTCAGATAGTAATCGCTCCCTTCGACAAGTGGGGATTGGATTTTGTGGGACCAATTGACCCTCCATCAAATGGTAAGTCTTATATATTGGTATGCACTGATTATGTAACAAAATGGGTAGAAGTTAAGGCCATGAAGCATGCAAGAGATAACAAGGTTGCAGAGTTTCTTTATGAGGAGATTTTCACAAGATATGGAGTTGAAATAGTGACTGATCAAAGGCGACAATTCACATCAACTCTTATTGCAGCACTAGTGAATGAGTACAATATAAGACACAAAAAGTCTACACCTTATCACCCCCAAGCTAATGGCCAAGTTGAAGTGACAAATAGAGAGATTGAAGCCATTCTAACTAAAACAGTAGCTATCCATAAGAAACATTGGGAAAACAGGTTACCAGAAGTTGTTTGGGCCTATAGGACAACATGGAAAACAACTATAGGCTTCACTCCATTTGAGTTGCTGTATGGAAAGACAACTATGATGCCAATCAAATTTGAACATAAAACTCTGCCAACTGCAGTGGATTTAGGGATGGATATTTCTGAAGCTCAGAGAGAAAGAATCATGCAGCTAAATGATTTGGATGAGATAAGAAGAGCAACCCTACAACATACAGAAGTAGTGTAGAATCAGTGAATCAAGTGGCATGACAAATTTATCAGGGACAAGAAGTTCAAACCAAGAGATTGGGATTTGCTCTATGATTCAAGATACCAAGACAATGCAAGAAAATTGCAGACATGGTGGCTAGGACCATACGAAGTTTCTGAGGTCTTTTCTAATGGAGCTGTTCAACTCACCACCATTGACCCTATCAGGTTCAAATTACTTGTCAATGGTACATGCCTTAGATTATACCATAAACCAACTTCTAAAGAAGAGTTCCTACAGCAATTCACCTAGCACTCAAAGCTTCTTGCAGCCGAAGGCGGTGGACCTAGTGTCCCTCCTTCAGCCTAATTGAGGTATGCACTTTTCATAATAAAGACTTTCACTTGCGTGGAAGTCCATTTCTCCATCATCCACCCATCCACCCATCCATCACCACCTTTCTCTCTCTTTCATCACTTCATTCCACCTCACCTCACTCCACCTCATCTTCATTTATTGTTCAATTCATTTTCCAGCAAGGCAAGCGTTACTTTATCTGTGATCTTTGCAAAAAATCTTCCACACATTCAAGTATGTGCATATTAATTGCTATCTTTAATCATCTTTTAAGTGCGTTCATTTAATCACTGTACGTTAGTATAGGTATTTGCATAAATGCCATCATTGCTTGTTAATCACCACTCCCATCTCACATGTGTGGACACATGTCCAAATTTAGGTTGGGGGGAGGGGAACGAAAAAGATGCAAATATTTTGTGAACTTATTGTCCATGTGTCAAATCATATTAGGCTGCGTCAGAAATTTTAAAATGAGCTGATTTGAAATCTGAATGGAAGAAGTCCTGCAGCATGAAGTCCTACAACAACAACTAGAACCAGAGCAGGAGTTCCTACAACCATAGTAAGAACAAGAGTCCCTACAACGAAAAGAAGAAGAAACAACACCTTACAACCAGAGATAACGGGACAGCCCGAGTCCATGCAAATAGTGCCATATGAGGAGCCGCCATCTACAAAAAGACTGGCAGACATTCATAATCCTCCTAGTTTTATAGTACATGCAACAATTTTGAATTTATGGAGAGAAATACAAAGAGGGGAGGAAGAATGGAAAAAGGTAAAAATAGTAGCAAAGGAGGAAACTGTGAGGAGATGTTTATCCCAGAAATGGAATAGTTTGATTGATGAGCTGAAACAGGATGAGCCTCATTCCATCTACAATTATGTTGTAGCATTAAAAAGAATTGAGAGACATATTCAGAGTGGGAGGATTCTATTGGGACCCTGACTCACGTACTACAACCATTGATGTTGTACAACTCTCAGTTGCAAATTTCAGAACTTTGACCAAGCAGAAGAGCAACTCTTCCCCTACAAAAGGACCAACAAAACATTAGGTTGGGGGGAGTGATGAGCCTAGTTTTTGGTCTAGTCTTGGGTAGAACCTATAGTCTATTTTCTCACAAATGTCATGGACTTTAATGCTTAAGTGTTGGTATTGGAATAATGTTTCCCTTAAACTATTGACATTTGATATTACCCTATCTTTGCAAGATTTAATGATATTTGACATAATATGTGGGTCATCTATATTGATTTTTCATGTGATTAATGAATGTTTCTTAGAGTGGTTATAGATGTGCAATTATTATGCCTACTGACCTTGACATGCAAATTTAATATGCCAGGTTGAGGAAGACACTGCCAGTTGGGCATGCACCATAACGTCTAGCTGAGAAATAACTCCAAGTCAAAGGTAGCCATCAACAAAGATTATTCATGTAACTAAATGTAATCGCCTTGCAGTGGACCTTAATGATCTAGCATGCATGGGCGTTACTGCTGTGCTGGATCTGTGCTTGACTTGTATGTTTGACTAGATTCCATGCATGCGTAACTGCCATCACTCCACTTTCCCCTATTTTCCCTAAATGGCTTCCTCCCAGTCGTGGAGTTGACTTCCTTATTTAGCTATAGTATAAATAATTATTTGATGCTCCTTCTTCAAGAGGTTGCATGATTTGACATTGTACTCTCATTCTCTAGTTTTAGTAATACATATACATTACTCTTTGTATGCATGATTTACAGTAAATAAAATAAAGTTCTGAGTTCGAGCATCTGAGTTCTTGTTAGTTTAGAGGATACTTATCCAAGGGGGCCCACTTGGTGAGTAATCTATCTTCTTAGTTTAGCATTAGTCTAGTACTACTTTCTATTTAGTACTTAGTTAGAAATTTGGCATCGACTGTTCTTACAGCCACTAGAATTCCATTTTGTGACTGTTTCTGCACCCAAAGGAAATAGATTAGTCTCCTGTTTGTCACACAAATTTTCATTCTTGCTTTGCATTTCAAGTTTTTGGTTGATAATCAACATTTTCTTCATTTCCTTTTAAGAAATTTGCTTTTAGTATTGTGTTTCTTAGCTGTAGAGTGCAATGACTACTTGAGCCCCTAGTGCACATATTTTGCTGACCCATTTCAAATTCACGTCCTTGGGTTGACAAGTTAAATTCACCTTCATGATGATTGAATAGCTATTCAGGTTAGATATCCAGTCTCTGAATCATGGATGTAAAGGATTAGTTATGAAATCATTGTAGGAGGCTGACAGTCATTGCATTAGTTGGTGTCAGATCACAGTACTAATCTGAGGAAGGAAGAGTTGCATTGGAGATAGGACAAGATGAATGCCTTGGTTAGAGAATTGAATGAAGAGAAGGAGATGCTGCAAAGAAAGGCACTTTTCAAAACCACCTGCAAGTGTAATGGCAAGGTATGTACTGTAATGGTAGAGTCTGGTAGCTTAGACAATATGGTATCACAAGAAATGGTTGAAAAATTGCATTTAGCAAGGATACCTCATGAAACACTGTATTATGTTTCTTGGGTGAATGATAAATATTCTCTTTTGGTCAAGGAGAAATATTGGGTTGAGTTCAGTCTAGGTGGTTACAAAGATAGAATCTTATGTGATGTGGTACCTTTGAGAATGTGCCATTTGTTATTGGGGAGACCATGGGAATTTGATAGATTTGCTTTGTATGATGGAAGGCATAATAGTTATAAGATTATGAAGGATGGAGTTTATTTCACTTTGATTCCACTGGTGGAAGAGGATAAGAGAAAAATTAGGGAAGCAAGAGTAATAATATAGGGCAGGAAAGAGTTTATGAGGCATGAGAAAGAAAAGTACAGTGAAGGTGTATCCACTGACAAAAAGGGAAGTGTCTAGATAGCAAGTATAGACAAGGATGCAATGATGAAGAGAAAAGAGGATGATGCTTTGGTGATGAGACCCGAGATAGAAGAGATCAGGAATGAATTCTTTGTGAAGATTCAAGACAAGTTTGGAAAGCATGATGGGGACAAGAGAGGGATTGGATTTTGTCAAATAAAGGCAAAGGAGGTTGTGGGACAATCAAGTACTGTCAAAATAGCGATGTGTAAATTTTATATAGAGGATTGTGAGAGAAAGATTCTTGGGCAAAGATCCTGATAAGAGGAAGAGAGAAGATGAATGCAAATGAGTTGCCTAAGGGAATGCAAGATTGGCCTAGCAAGGTCACAATAGGAGAAGTAGATTATCCACTGATTGGACAAGAGGATAAATTGCAAAAAATCTTTGATAGTAAAGAAGATGGAAGACCTAATGGTAAATAGGTCTTAGAGGAAGAAAGAATGAAGGCAGAGGTAAAAGGTAAAGGAAAAGAGAGTAAGAAGACTAAGGAAATCCAAAATGGGCTTGTGAAGCATGAAGGAATCATGGTAGCTGAAGTATTGTGTTCTTTCAAGGAAAAGACAAAGGTAAATGAGTTTGAAAATACAAAGATAAAAGAGGTAGAAAGTCTGATACAAGTTATAAGAAGGAAAGATTCAAAGAACCAAGAAAAAATGGCAAGTGAAAGAGTTTGAGATGGTTGAGGTTGAAGAAAATAAAATAGAGAACATGGATGGTAAGGTACATTTCCCATTGAAGGGACAAGAGGTTTGTGGGTAGTCACAATCTGCCAATATAGTCATTAAAGAACTTGAGAATACACTGATGGTAAAAGCAGAGAGTCTAGTGCAAGACAAGATGATAGAGAGGATAGTGAGCCAAGGAGAATGACAAAGGTTAGTGCAAGAGTTTGTAGAGATTGAAGAGAAAAGGGAAGTTGTAGTCACCCCAAGAGGTGAATATGTGAAAGAAAAGAGTTTGTAGTGGGTCTCAATGATGGAAGGGACCCAAGATGTGAAGTTGACAGTGATAGGCCAAGAGAAGGCCAAGGAAAGGTTGATTGTGAAGAATCCAAGTGAGATGGAGAAAAGAGATGGTGTTGTGGTAAGGACAGTGGTTTGTCCTTTAGAGGAAAAGGAGGTTGGTAGGTAGTTGTATTCTACCATGACAGAGGTTAATAAACCTGATTACATAGGGGTTCAGAAAATGAAGAACCTAAAGATGGTTGTGAAGAGAAAGGGTAAGAGGCATAGAGTGAAGGAAGTCCTTTGTTACTTCCTTGTTTTGCTAATTATTTTGATAGGAGTCAAACCAAGGGTCAAGATGAAAGAGGAAAGACAAAGTGTGGGCTATTTTGCAATGAATGGAGTTGAAGGATAGAGTGGAAGTAGATGGATGAAGCAGATGGTGAAGACAAATCAGAGCATGGTGATGCAAATTCAAGTTGACAAAGAAAGAAGAGGACTACTTTGAATGGAAAAGTTCAAGCCAAAGGTGAAGATGAAGATAAATGGAGTAGAGCATGGAAGATTACAAGGAGAAGCATTAAAGATTTGGAGATCAAAGAGTTATTGCAGGACAAAGAGTTGAAGACTTCCAAGGGACTTGGTAAGATTTTATGGCCAGGTTAATGGTGCAAAGCACTATGCTTCTCCATTTTGTGAATTTGGTCTAGATAGGTTGTTTGAGTCAAGATATTTCACATAAGGCCATGGTAGGCCATTTTGTAATGTTGTTTTTAGTTTTGAGTCTAGGTGGGGTCATGATGCCAATAATGTAAGGCTGCAAAATGTTGCCATTTCAAATATTGTAAAAAGTGCAAATTTGAAAGTTAGAGGGAATGCCAATGGTCGAGTTGGTTGGAAAGGTAGTTGAAGGGGTTAATTCAGTTTGTTTTTGAATGGACAGAGTCTTTAAATGTGGGAGAAACTTGATGTAATGATTTGATGAAGTTTTGATTGGGAAAAGATATGGAAAAGTTCTTAAATTCTGTAATTTCTTGAAAGTTTTACTGCTCTTTTGGTCTGTACGGTTCCGTACGGGGTGGTTTCCATCTAAGATGCATTTGAATTGTTAGATATAGGAGTGAACTTCATTCTAAAGTTGGTTTGAGGGATTTGTGTTAAGATTCAAGCAATTGATAGGCAAATTTCTGGAAGTGGTATGAAAACAAGGGTTTCAAGGGTTTGAAGGCTAGAATGTGTTAAAAGGCCATTCCACCTACTATACATGCTATAGTTCGGTGGAATGGGCCTAGATAGGGTAGATTTAGGTGTAGGAATAATTATTTGAGTTTGGAAAGGTCATTTGGTGGAGTTCTCCATGCTACCCCTGTGAAAAAGCATAAATTTAGGCCTAAAAGGCATAGCTAAGGAAGTTAGATTGAAGAATTGGTATTGAAGTAGGTTAGAACCTATTTGTTTCAGTGAAGTATAGTGTATTTTGATGTGTTGTAAGGTTTTCAAGGGAAGGAGAGGTCTTTTGTATGTTTGGGCATGAAGCCCTAGATGAACAAAGAGTGAAAATGGGTGAATTTGAGTGGTTTAAGGAAGTGTGTGAGGTCTTTGGAGGTGGCATAATTTGAGGGTGTATTAAACTTGTGCAGGAATAATAAAGAAGGTTTGAAGTGGTTTCAAGTTTGGATGTGGCCTGGAGATGGGTTTTTCAATAAACCCTTGCTTATTTGGTGTAAAATGAGGGTTTCCTGAAAGTGGGTCATAGTGAGTGAGATTTGACTCAAAGGTTGGAGAATATGTGGTTTTGGAGGAAATTTGAAGACTGTCTAGTGGTATTTTGAGTAGGCAGCAAGATTGAAGATGAGTTCCTTTGTAAAAGTGGGCTAATTGGAGCCCTTTTCAGTGCTAAAGGTCAGTTTAAGGGAAGTTGGTCCAAAGAGACCTATGGTGATTTATTGATATGTGTTGATTGGGCATAAATGGTGCTCAAAAGGGTGCATGGTTGGTGAATTTGATAGAGTGATTGAGAGATAAGGCCTAAAAACAAGGTCTCGTTACCTACTAGGCAAGTAGGTTGGTTGCAAATAAGTTAACCCTAGAGAGGGTTTTGAAGTTTTCAAAGGTGATTGAAATAACTCAAATTGTGTTGATTATGTTAAATACCTCCCTATCATTGCATCACAAAATTTGTTGATAGAAATGAATATAGAGGTTGTTGGGTTCAATGAACTCAAGAGTTTGTATCCTGAAGATCCAGACTTTGCAGAAGCTTGGAAAGCTTGTTTGGAACCTATTACATCGGATAGGATGAGATGGTTGGATTTATTAATCCAAGATGTGATGTTTAGAGGAAGCCAATTGTGCATTCTAAGGAGTTCTATGAGAGAGAATCTAATCAATGAGAAGCATAGTGGAGGATTGGCTAGAAATTTTGGTCGAGATAAGACCATTGCTCTTGTTAGTGAGAATTATTATTGACCATAGTTACAACAAGATGTGAAGAAGTTTGTACAAAGTTGCAAAGTATGTTAGATGGCAAAAGGAACAAATTAGAATTTGGATTGTATCAACCATTACCTGTACCTAAGAGGCCATGGGAGGATATTAGCATGGATTTTGTTCTTGGATTACCAAGGACACAAAGAGGACATGATTCCATATTTGTGGTGGTGGATAAATTTTCAAAGATGGCACATTTCATTCCATGTCATAAGACCAGTGATGTTGTTCATGTTGCAGAGTTGTTTTTCAGAGAAGTGGTGAGACTACATGGTCTACCAAAGAGTATAGTTTCAGACAAAGATACCCAATTTGTTGGTTATTTATGGAGGACATTATGGAAGAAGTTGAAGACATATTTGAAGTTTAGTTTTGCACACCATCCATAGACTAATGGACAAACAAAGGTGGTGAATAGGAGTTTGGGTAACCTGCTAAGATGCTTGGTTGGAGATAAGCTCAAGGGATGGGATTTGATTATACCATAGGAAGAATTTTCTTATAATAATTCTATCAATAGGAGCATTGATAAATCACCATTCCAGATTGTATATAGAAGTAGTCCAAGAACTACTTCTAAAATGAGAAAGATGGATAAGGGGGAG
The DNA here is from genome assembly GCA_007258455.2 of Sequoia sempervirens. NCBI lineage: Eukaryota > Viridiplantae > Streptophyta > Pinopsida > Cupressales > Cupressaceae > Sequoia > Sequoia sempervirens. The sequence goes on from VDFB02058952.1 coordinate 32,662, forward strand.
AAGAGTGGTGTTGAGGCTGAAGATTTTGTTGAGCACCTGAAGAATGTGCACGAAGAGGTGAAGAAACATATCAATAAGATGAACTCACAATATAAGGCTCAGGTAGATCAGAAAAAGGAGGTATAAGGAGTTCCAAGTAGGAGATGAAGTCATGGTTCATTTGCAAAAGGAAAGGTTTCTAGTTGGTACATACAACAAGTTAAAGATGAAGTTTGAACCATGCAAGATCTTGAAGAAGCATGATTTAGGAAATACTTATGAGGTAGAGTTTCCTAATGAAATAAACATTTCTCTTGTGTTTAACATTGCTGATTTGATAGAGTATCATGAAGGTGATATAAAGGAGGGGTCGATAAATGAACAGTTAAAAATTCCAGCACCTACTTTAGAGAAGGAAGAGAGAAGAAATCCTAGATAGCCGTGTGGGTAGAAGCACTAGAAATAGACAATATGCAGAGTGCTTGGTGAAATGGAGAGGAAGGCATGTTGAAGATTCATCATGTTTTTCTGAGGCTAAGGTTAACCGTCTTGGTTTCCCTCTAACTCCTAAGAAGTGACAGGGTCACTTTTCAAATTACCCTGGGTGTCTGATGCAGGAGCATCCAACAGTGTAGGGTAATCTTGCATCACCCAAAAAAAATGTTTTCTTTATTTTCTTTAGTTGTTTTGAGTGCCATGATGGCACTTAGGGGGTATAAGACTGTTAGGGATCAAAAATAGTGAAAAACAGGCACTTACTCTTTTTAGTAAGTCGGCCTAAATGGGCTCGTATGGATGTGAAAGTTTACCCCAAGGAGCAGAGCTAAACAACATTTCTGGTCATGAAAGAATCACCTCAATACCCTGCATGATTTGGGAGAAATTAAAGTTTATGTCTCGAGAAATTTCTCCAATGCAGCTTCAAATTTAGATATAAAACTTTAGAGGCCCTGAAACAACTCAAAAAATGGCTGAATTGACCTATGGTAAGTTCGCGTGTTATATAGCTCGTCAAGAGCTTTCCAACGATATGCAATAATAGAAAATTGAACACCTGGATCAAAAGTCCCATGAAGTTGGTCCTCTAAAAAGTGAATTTCATGAAAATTTCTTCCTAGGTCAAAAATCAAATGGTGGGACTTTTGGTGCAAAAACAAAAAGGGGAAATTTGAACTTTCTAGAACATTCTAGGGCGGTTATTGGGGAAAATAAAAAAGGGTTAAGTGGGGGTTGTAGAAGGCAGCCCTAATAGTACAGATTGTGGCTCTGAATAGTAGATTTTCTTTTTAGAGTTGATTTTGTTGTAATGAATCAAGCCCATGAGGCTGTAGCATGTAAGCTTTGAATATGTAATTTCATTTTTTGAAAATAATTGAAAGTGAGTCATTTTTCTATCTCACATCTTTTGTGTTGGTATCTGTTGTTGTGATTGTTGTGGGTTTTGGGCGGTGAGGCCCTCATCACAAAGTAGGACCAGGCTCACAAGGAGAGGGATGGATACTAAGTGGAGAGGGACAACATCTCAATTCAACTAGTATAGAGGATAGTAGAGAGAGGTGTAAAGGTAGCTTAGTGACAATAGGCTGAGGCACAACTAGCTTAGATGATAGTTGAGAGAGACACAAAGAGAGCATGTCACTAGTAGCTAGAGGTGGTGGGTGGTGGTGGGGGAGTAGGTGTAGTCATCTCTATGGTTTTCTATGTAGATGACATGAGGAGGTTGACACAGGAGGCCACATACTATCATACATTATATGAGATAGTAGTTCCTTCAAAGAGGAGAGCACCTAGGTTATTAGCTAGGAGTAGTCCAGGAGGCTCACAAGATGTGAGATTAGAGGGGTGATCATATGGAGGATCAATGGGGTGTCCTCTATTGGCTCCACCATAGCTAGTGTAACTAATGGCACCAACAGTTCAAGATCCAAGGGCACAACAAGCTAGTCAATAGGTTGTTCCTCCTCATCTACCCTCTCCTAGTCAGGAGTAGGATGGAGGGAGTTTGATGTAGGTTGTCTTATATGATGTACATATATTTTTGATCTAGACACACATTTTTGATATACCTGCAAGCAGATGTATATGCATTCATGGCTCTTGGTAGCCCTTGTACAAGCATTTTGTATATATGGAAGATGTATCATGACACATTTTTTAATGTATATATGAGATGAGATTCGGATGCATCTATGATGTGATGCTATGTGATGTTGTTATTTGCATGTGTTGGATATTCTATATTATTTGGTGTACACATCTAATGATTTCTATTTGATTCTACCATGTATGACAGATTGATTATGATGATGCTTAGACTAAATGATGACATGATGCGATGCTATGATTTTTTTTCATATTTCTCATGATGCATATGATGACTATGATTGATGATATTATGTCCTAATGATCTATGGTTATGGATGCATGATGCATGATGTTATGATGGCACTAATGATTTTTGCATGCAAGGATGTGATGGTTTTTTTTTTGTGTCATGATACTTGGATATAATAGTTAGTATGATGAGTAGAATAGAAGAAACGATTTTAGATAATGATGAATAGATTTTGGATAATGATGAATGGATGCATATATGGATAGTTGGATAGATGAATAAATGAATGATGCTGATCAAATATTGATGAAAGCTATAGTTATTGGGATGATTTTGAATTTTATTAGAAAATAGGAGGGGAAAAATGATTTGTTTTTGCTTTTGGTTATGCTAAAAAATATAGAGAGAAATATTTATTTTGATATAGCAAGTAGATACTATGCACCAAGGTGTGAATAACCATATTGGTGTTGTATCTATTTCATAGCCTTTGACTCTACAAAAAAATAGGAGTATCCTTATTCATACCATACATACAAAAAGCCTTGGTTTATCATGTGAGAGGATGAAACTAAAAACAAGTTAGGCCTATGCACAAAAGGTATAAAGAACCTGATATGCAACAATCATTTTTTATGCCTAAAACTACCTCTACACACACAAGGAAAGTATTCACCATAGTATTATTACAAGAACATCCCACAAACATATTAGATGAAAGTAATGACTATGCCCCATTATGTGATTCTCTAGACACACCAAGATATTGAAGATCGAGGCGGTTTTAGGTAAGATTTATAGAATGAGATAAAAGATAAATCAAAAGAAAATATCAATTGATAAAACATATCAAAGCCATCATATCTCTTGCTAGAGAGTGTAATTTTTGATCTGTGATTGTGGCTATTGTAGGAATGATATATCCATTAGGGTAATGATGTTGGATGTTGAATTAAATGTTTTAGGAAATTGGTATGTAGGTAGTGGGTTTGTTTCGACAATGATTGATGCTTGCAACTTTTCATGAATGTTCTAGGTTTTGATGATTGTCATATTTATTTCTGCTTACTTTGTCAAAGATGAGTGTGATGATAGGTTTATTACAAGAAATTATTTTATTGTGGATGGGTGAGTTTGGTAATTTTTTTTTTTTGATTTTTTAGAATATGTTAATATTTTAAAACTTTTGTTGGAGTATTTGAGGCTATTTTGAACTTTTTGGGATATTTGAATGTTTTTTGGATTTTTAGAATATCTATTATTTTTTTATTTATATGAAAATTTGAGGCTATTTTTGGATTTTGAACTATTTGGATGTTTTTGTATTTTGAACTATTTAAATGTTTTTGAATTTTTGCAAATTTTGAATATTCTTGGATTTTTGCAATTTTTGAATGTTTTTGGATTTTTGGAATATTTGGATGTTTTTGGATTTTTGGAATATTTGGATGTTTTTGGATTCTTGGAATATTTGGATGTTTTGGATTTTTGGAATATCTATTGTTTTTGGATTTTGGACCATTTATATTTTTTTGGATTTTAGACTATTTGGATGTTTTTGGATTTTAAACTATTTGGATGTTTTTGATTTTTTGAATATCCAAATGTTTTTGAATTTTTTGATTTAAGGTAATGAACAAGGATCCAAACCAACTACTAGGTTTAGGAAAATTCCCCTAGTTAGATGTAGGATTATTTTATTATGGACTAAGTTGAAGTGATCCTAGGATGATACTAGGTGAGATGGGTAACGCTAGATAATGGTAAATTACCAAGCCATGCTAGGTGTGTGGGTGAAAATATGATAAGTGAAAAAATGGTTATAAATTAAATATTGGTTTTATTATATGGATGGAATGGAAAATAATTTTGATAGATGGTAGATGGAGCTCATTACACATGCTATTTTTTTTCCAAGTTTTCACCAAGGTACTTGTCCAAAGTGCCATCGAAGTGGTTTTCAGTAGAGGATGATTTCTATCTTTACTATTTTTCCTTTTTATTGTTTTTTAAGATTTTGAATACACAACGCCTGTTTTCTAAGTTTTCACTAAGGTACTTGCCCAAGGCACCACCAAAGTGGTTTAAACCATTGGATGGATTATTTCTATTTACTATTTTTATTTATTGGGATGCCTTGATGGCTTAAGCATGAAATCACTTGAGGTGACTATTGTTGATGGGATCTTGTAAGGGCTCACCTTTAAGCATAGCTAGTTGATAGGATCTTGATCCATAGATTTTTGTAACTAAAAATGGTCCCAACCAATTTGGTTCAAATTTCCCTTGTTGTATTGATCTAGCTAATTTTTTATTCACCTTAAGGACTAGATCACCTACTTGGAAATTCCAGTTCTTGATCTTTTTATTATAACTATGATGAAGATGATTTTGGTAAACTTGTAAATGATTTAGTGCACTGAGACATATTTATTCTAACAATTATAGCTCATATAATTTGGATACTTTGTACTCTTCATTGTCAACAAGATGTTGCAATGACACCCTAAAAAATGGAAGTTCAACCTCGATAGGCAAGATTATCTCAGTGGCATAAACTAGGGAATATGGTGTAGCACTAGTAGGTACATGGATACTAGTATGGTAAGCCCATAAGGTTGGATTAAGTTTGTAACATGATCAACTATATTTCTACCATTAAACGAAAAATTGACATTATGAATATTAACATTTATGACAAATTCCATAGAAAATACCCTTTAGAAATTTTATGTTCATAAATCACCAATAAATCAAAAATAAAAGAATATTCATTTCCAAATGTCAATAGTTACATACAAGTTTGACTTGGCACTTAATGCCTCAAAGTCATTTCTCAATTACATAGTTTTCTTTCTATTACATCAATTTATTCTTTCACATCAATGATATGTTTGCATAATAGAATTCTAATATGATTTCTTTATGACAACTCGCTTCCACTAGTGGACGAGAACATGATTGAGGTGCTTTTCCACCCAACCACGAAGCATTGCTTCCCCAATATTCTTTAGTCAATCAAAGAATACCCGACCCTGCATGAAACACTTAGCAGAGATACAGTTTGTAAGGTGGAATCTATGCGTGCCTAACTACATGCATTTCTATCTAGCTTTAGAATATGAAAGTTCCATGTTAGGTAAAAAAAATACATTAGAGAGAGGATAAATATAATAGTTTGTTCGGTATATATACATATAAAAATGACTGCAAAGCTTGGACAAGCTCATGCTACATAAAATGCAACTCTGGTTAGATTTGGAAAAGAAAATCTACACTCTTTGGCACCCATTCTCAGAAGAAAAGCTTATCATATCAAAGGGGTATCCCTCCCTTTTAGACCATCTATCAGTAACATATTCTAGTGTGCTATAGTCTACCATTGAATTCATGTATCATTCCATTCCATTATTTGACCACAAATAAGTCATTTTAAATTAGGTTCAACCATTCATACATTCATCATAATCTATCATTTACATGTTGTAAATCCATACTGTTCCATCACTATAGTTCCTTTCTTTGCAATCAAATTTAACAATCTTATTCAAATATTTAATCAAGATGAATCAGAAGGTATATTTCATGTATGTGCTCATGCATAAATGAAGTTTTATGCATGCACATGTATATTCCTATAAATGAACATAGTTGGAAAAATGCGTATACATTCTGAATAGAAAAGGAAAGTCTACCTTTGTACAAGAAATCAAACCCATATTCAAAGAAAATAATCATCAACATGTTCAGATGCATTTTTCTTGGTATTTCAATGACATCTAGCCTCTTTTGAAATTCAATTAAACATTTATTTCACAGACATTCATCAACCATGATTGATTTATACTCATCATAATAACCTTTACTAGAGGATTATCATTTCAATAGAAAAGAAATAAAAAATTCATTTAGTTTCAATTCAGATTTTGAGTTTGTCTAATATGATCATTCATGCCCATCCATTGTTCAGTTTTGGTATTATCATTTCAATATTTTCACAAAAGAACATCTCTATATTGAATTAAATATAAATGCTTTGTTCTGGTAAGACATATTTTCACAAAAAGGGGGTAGTCGAAAGACCTATTATCATGAAGTTGATAACATACCTTTGTTAGCTACAAAATCTTTACTTATTTCGAAGTATCTAAGCCTCCTTTTGGCCTTCATTATTTATTAACACCCTTCAAGAGATTACATACAAGAACATAAAGGAGTCGTTCTCGACCTAGGTTATACCACTGGAAATAATCGACATTGAGATTATATGTTCGTATATACACACACATATATATGGTTATATACATATATATACATATATATGGTTATATACATATATATACATATATATGGTTATATACATACATACATATATATATGTATATGTATATCTGTTATATATGTTTATTTACATACTCATGCATCATTCATTTGTATGAAAAAACTAAGGGTTTTACAAACCCACAACCAGAGATGGACGATTCCCATTTTTAAAGAATGCTTAAACTGTCTAACATGCATTGAATGTTAACATCGTTTGACCAAGAAAAACATAAAATGATGGCTTTGTTCTTCACATAGCAATTTCACAAAGAGGGATAAAATGTATACAACAAAGTAACAGAGACCGACTTATCTCGACCATGTATTAGTGGGCTCATTAATGCCATAGCTTGCCACCCAAGGGTGGCGATGATATAGGTGAACGGTGTATATTGTTTATGCTTGGCATTTATTGAGCATTGAGGATAGCTCGACCTTCTAGGCTCAACACCCATAGGGTGACATAAAAAATTATAAGCCGATCACCCAAGGGGTGATGTGCATCCAAGCATCATTTTACAGAGGCCTGATAAAAGACATTCATGAACACGGGTCGGGTCTAATGGCCTCGACCTACAGAAAGATGAGAGAATGGGTGAAACCCGTCATGGGTTCTAGTCGATACCCATGCATGCAAGCATAACAAAACAAGCTTGCAGTGGTGGCTTCAGCCCCCAACAAGATAACATGAAATTACATAAGTTGATGAATAGAGGCATTTCACAAACTACTAAACCATAAAAATGCATTCCACAGCCTCAGATAATGCATACAAAAGTATGATATTGTTTCAAGAAAAACACCAATGGGTATTCAAATTACCTCGTTATCTTGATTTTCTGGTGATTTTCTGTGGGATTTTGGCAACAACCTTCAGTACCATGCTTTCCTCCTCTTCTATTGATCTCTTTTCTTGATTTTCTTGCTAAAAATCTCTATTTTTTTCTTTTTCTCTGACCACCAATATCTCCCTCCTAAATTTGATGATAGTGGTCATTAATTTTCCTATCACCATATTCTTACTTGGCTGCCCACTTTCTCCTCTCTTGGCATTGATTGTTGCTTTTCTATATGAGAGTGGTCAGACCCTTTATCCCATTCATTATGGGAGTTACAAATTTTTTAAGCACGTTTTATTATTATTTTCAAGAGAATAAAATTAAATCCATGATAAACATTTACATATATGTAGATATATATATACATATACACACACACACATATATATATATACATATATATACATATATATGTATGT
>VDFB02058953.1:0-30371 GCA_007258455.2 Sequoia sempervirens
ATAAAAATATGTGAGCTACTTTGTGGGTGGACCAAATTATTTCCAATCAAATTTTAAGGATCACCCCTTATGAATTGGTGTACAAAAGGGGGGTGTTAGTACCCATTTCCATAAGAATTCTTGCTTCACAAGTCAAGAAAGTTTTAAAGATTAAAAGGGAAAATAAAATGGAGGTACAACTTGAAAAGCCCCTCAACCTGGAGAAGGAAAGAGGAAAAGCTCATGGAGCCACGATCAATTGCCAATAGATGGTTGAGCAAGGAAAGTACAAGAGGCATACTAAAAAACTAGGGCAACACATGAAATTTGGAGCACTATGGAAAAGTTTTTTTCCGAATCAATGCATACAAAGCAAAGAATGTGTACGAATTGAAAGATATGAAAGGAAACACTTTAGATATACCAATGAATGGTATTTATCTGAAGATTTTCAATTAAAATGCATAGTTCTTTGAATTTTTTTAACAATTATGTACCATATGTAAAAATTTGAAGATATTTCAAAATTTTGAGAATAAGTAGTCAAAAGAACACTAAAGAAAGAAAACTTCATATTATATTATATTCATTAGGAATTTACATATAATGTACGACCCGAGGCTCATAATTGAACATGAAGATCTCTTGAGTGAAACCTGGAAGGAGTAGTGCGTAAAAGAGGAAAAATGGAGGCAATGAACAAAAGATAGTAAAATTAAGCCTCCAACTGTCATAGTTGAAGGAAAGGGCTCATCATCGGGGTTTTCTTCTTCTTTTTCTTCTTTTTTCTTCTTTTTTTTCTTCTTGTTCATCAGAATGCAAAAAGAGCCTAGTTAACATGCAACATAGACCTAGGGCCTACTCTCTGCGAATCTACACCAGAAAGCTGAAGTACTTCTTGCAGGCGATACCCATAACCTACTCCACACCATACTCTCACAGAAGAAAAGTGGCCATCAATTGAGAAGAGAAATGGTGTGTCTCAATGTCCATGGTGTGGAAATTAGTCAGGAAGGGTAGCTAGGATACATCTATTCCATAATCAACATGCCTACAGAGGTCCATAGCACTCAAAATACCAATTCCTAGGATGGCCACTAGCACTATCTCGCCTAGCCCTTCCATCATTGAAGTGTTAAACATCTTCTAACACAACTCGATTATCATGGGCTTGGGCACATTCAGGTCCAATAGTGAGGCCACAAACTGGGAAAGCATGTTGCATTTTCTCTAAAGCTAGTTCTTGTCGATAATGAAGTCCCAATCGACTAACCACTTGAATGCTACCATAACAAGGGAGTCACATTTCTTCACCAGGTGCTTGATTATGTCACTACTGATCTCCCCCGCAAAGCAATTCTGCAGTCTCTATGGAAGGAGCTGAATTGGGGTACCAAGGCTAGTAGACATTCTGATAGGTAGTGAAGTATGGTGAAATGAGAATAAATAGAAGGCTAGCTAACTTAGAAGACTATGTGTTTGAATGAATGTTGCAAAAGGTGGCATAGCTATATATAGAAAAGGAAAACCAACAAACCCAACCAATGAAATATCTATTTTTGGTCGAATGACAATAGGAAGTTTTTAGATAGAATAGAGCACAGTAGATAAATCATACAAAGAATCAAACAAAATGCTTTGAGAAATAAATTTGGGAATTGGGAGTAAATTCCCTCATACACCGATTGTTGACATGTGTCCTTTGTGATTGTCAATGCCAACCAACCTACTAATGAGAAAAGACATGGATTAACGTGTAAAAATTCTAAAAAATTTATGGTCACATTTTTTCAGGGGTACCTTACATCACCTTAGCATGTTTCAAATGAGAAAAAGCACACTTTTCAATGCAATAACTTTATTTGTAAAAGAGGCGGCGAAGAGAATGTACTAATTCCATCCTCATGACATTTTCAACATTCCCAAGGGATACAAATCTAATGTTTACATGTATTGCCCCAGTGTTAGCATTTAATGAACCAACAGTAATGGTGTAGTCTTAACTACATGCACGCGTAAGAGAATTAATTGCACTCAAAAAGTAGTTTTCTCTAGAGAAGTAAAAGGCAAGTGGCCAAGCAAAGCTCTCTGCAACCTTCTCATACAATCATGGTGGAAACATCCACCTCTGACAGGAAAGTTGTAGTTCAAAACAAATGGCTTGGTTATGCTAATTTGTTTGGGCATTGTTCATTTGCTAATGATCCAACGCCAGAGGAATGAACATTCGAGCATTGCAGAAGGGTTCAACCTGCTAAACACATTCAAAGAGAGGTGGTGAAAGACATCACTGATAATGTTTTTGACCCTCAGCTATTGACTAACCCTAAAAATCTTAGGGAAGGTGTGTTTTAGAGGATGTTAGAACATGGACCATTAGAGGATTTTGTGTTTCAATTTTGGAATAGTGGTCTACCATAGTTTATATTTCCTATTGTACATCTATGCCTAGAGTTATTTGATGCATGTGCAAACAAGTTTAACAAAAAAATGGAATTTATTGAGAGTCATGGGATCGAGATTACCATTTATGCCAAGTCTATATGGGACATGTTATGTTTCCCTACAAACTGGGGTGCTAAGACTTTTGATGAAGAGAAAATGGATGCCCTAGGGGAAGACATATTTGGGCGAATGAGTTTCTATGAGGATGAAACAAAGGAGAAGCCACAAAGAGGATAGATTCGATGGCCCCTTTCATGCAAGAAATTTAAGAAAGATACACAATCCATGTTCTTAGTGTTGGCCTGTGTTTTTGTCCTCAACAATGATGAGGAAGTCAATCCTTTCTAGTTTTCCCTAGGACTTGCACTCAAAAGGGAAATTTTTTTGAGGTGTTATAATTTTGCTGAGATAATAGTTAGGAATATCAAAGAATAGTTGAATAATTACCATACTAAGTCCAAGTTCAGGTATTCTTCTATTTTGGTTCATTTTCTTTTACATCAAAATTTTGAGTGGTTGGGGAGGAATGTACCAGTATCTAGGTTAGATGAAAGGGGTTGTCTCCAACCAATTTTTGTATGGACCCCTATGCTTTCAAAGACAAGAGATTATTATTGTTTTGCAGATTATTTTTTAAGGATAGTGCTCTAGGATTTATTGCCCCACCCCATTGGTCGTTTCTCTCAAGAGGTTATAGGATGGATGGAGAATCCACCTATCCCACTAGATTATTTCTTGGGTGAATATTTCATGTTTATCAAGTTCCACAATTTTCCCAGGGAGGTTTTCTGACTCCCAAGATTTGTAACTGATAGGGTTTTTGTGCTAGAGGCATGTCGCCAAGTATTAATTGTTAACAAGGCTTATGGTGCTAGAAGGAATAAAACAAATCTTTATGATCTTCCTCTCATGATTGCTAAGAGTCAGGTAATACTAACTAAGTAGAAGGCAGAGGATGAGATCACAAATTTACTGGCGGACTTGGGTCTAGTCCTCATGTGACAAGTGGGATTATAACCTAAATGGGATTTTCACTTTAAGGCATGACGTTAGGGAATATTTACAAAGGAGGAACTAGGCTCGAGAAAGCCTAGAGGTATACATTGACCTGGCTCGTATTCTGAAGGAAAGGCCAAGATAGTTAAGTTTCTATGAGCTGCAAGTAGGATACCAAAGGAATCTCTTGATAAACAAATCTCTCAATACATAATTGAAGAAAAGGGGTTGGTTGGAAGGAAAGAAGTTTGAATTCTAGAGATTCTGATAGGAGATGAGATGTCTAGGTGTCCTTTTTAGAAACTTTTTGCTGAATGAGGAGTTTGAGGATTTATATGACAAGGAGGTTGATTCTGACAACAACAATCTTGAGATGAATCATGAAATCAATGAAGATAGGGTTCCACCTCAAGTTTCTAGGCAATAAGAGTCTAACAGTCAAATAAATTTGAGGCAAGCAGGCTCACAAGCTCCCTCTACTTTTGGCACCCAAAATAAAGGAAAAAGGACCCAACAGTCTCCAAAGTCATCCACTCCAAGCGTTGAAGGTCAGGTGTCAGAATATTTTGCAACCAAAGAATCAAAATGAACTACTTCTGGTTATTTGAAATGAAAAAGGATCAAAGACTTGGGTATTCTTGATGTGCTTATCCAACAACAAGAAGAAGTGGAGTTCATCCTGCAAAATGCTTCATCAACCACAACTCAGGTAAGTTTTGCTTCCCCTCTCCTCCCTATTTCCACATCTCTTGTCACCCCCTTACCTCCTCTCATATAAACGAATCCTCCATCCTCAAACCTCGGGTTGATAATTTCGAATATGGCCCCCACCATTTTAAGCGGATCTGCTAATACCATCTCGTGCACTGAGGGAGCCTCATCCACCAAATTCATTGTTGTGTCATTGATTTCCCTTTCAAAGGTCCCTATCAGATTGGCTAAAACCATCACTTTTCCCTTTACTCCCACACCATTTGATAAAGGGAAAGCGCCTCTCCATCAACTTGCTTTTTTTTTACCACTACCATTTTTTCCCCCCACTTAATTTGGTGTCCTACCCTTTTACATGATCACACTACCTTTTGCATCCCCCCATGCTCACATGTCTGAAGTGTCCCCTATTGTCACTCTTTTGGGGCTTCCCCCTAGTGCTTGCATTGTAGCATAGAGTGTGAATTTCCCTCAGACTGTTCAGGGTCATTTGGATGCTAACAAATAGGCCCAAAAGGCTAGAAAGCAAAAAATATTGTCAAAGAATGTCGAGAAGCCCTCTACAAAGAAGATTGAAGCCTATTTCAATGAAGAACAAAACTCTATGCTTATTTCCACCATAAAGACACTAGTTTCAAAGCCCAAAGGGAAAATGCAGATGGAGGATTATGACATCCATGTTGTGGGCCTAGACTTGAGCGAAAGTCACTGGCGCAATAAGATGGTCCTAGCTAAAGCTACACAGAAAGTAGTATATGCTGACTATGAGAGGCTAGACATGAGATAAAAAGAAGCATGAGGTGGAGTTAGAAAATGTGAAAGAAACAATAAGTAGATTGCAAAATGAGGTCTGAGCCAGGGAAGTTGAAGTGACTCACATAAGTAAAATTCAAGGCCAACAAGAGGATGGATCTAAGTTGCTTACAGATGTTCAGAGTGACCGATTTCAACTTCGCACCGAAATTGAAAATTTAAAAGGAGAGTTGAACAATGTCCAAGCCCAAAACTCTGATGATCTTTGGAGAATCCAGGTGGAAGCAGAGGATTCTAGACAAGAATTTGAAAGATTGGGTTCTGAATAAGAAAACACTCTTTGGGAAAAGGGCCAAATCGAAGAAAATATATAGACAAGGTAGGCTCATTTCAATTAGGAGTTAGCTACTTTGCAAGGGTTTGGGCCCCTCCTTGTGATAAAGAGATTGATAGCTATGCATTGGGAGCAGATCTCAGCTGGTGTTGTTGTTTTGGGACTTGTCTTACAATTTTTAAGGGATGTTCAGGAACTAAATCCCAAGGTTGGGCCAATGGCCAATCATTTCATGAAAAAAATTGCATCTCAGCTGGCAGATTCCCAAAGTTTTATCTCTAAATTATGCATCGCCACTAACCAAACCCTAGATGGAGTGGGAATTCTTGATCAATGGATCGCCTCCGTCAAGGCCAATGAGATTATCAATTGTCATAGGGTTGCAGAAGAATGTAAAGATTGTCAGATAGTGCTAAATAAGTAGGTTGTTGAGATCAAGAAAGACTTCAAAATATTGGTTAGTTTTAGTTTTCCTCCTCTTCTTTCACTAGATGAAGATGCGCTGACAATGGAGCAAGTCAATGATACAATCTGATGCAAGATCCAGGCCTCAGCAGACTTTCCAATTTTAAGTGTCATTCCCACGGTTGATGATGTCGAGCATGAGATCTATCCTCTTTCTCAACTCTATTATCACTTGGGTATGTTTTCTTCCAAATGGGGGTGCATCTCTTTTAAAGATATTTTCAATCTCGAGCAACCATATAGATAGATTTAGACCCTTTTCCTACCAATTGATGTAGATTGAGAGGCTCAATGTGTCGCACTCGTCAAACTCCAAGAACAACCAGAGGCTTAGGTTCATGTATTTGTAAAGCGAGGATCCTTGTGAGTTTCCAAAACTGTGAAGCATTTTTTGCCTTGGTCATTTTCATTCTCGACTTGTATAGATGTTTTTCAATTTTGGGTGTCCATGTGCTTAAGAAAAATTATTGGAAAGATATGCAATTCGCCACGTGGTGGCTACACGGCTTTCATCTCTCATCCTCCTTTCAAGAGAAATTTTGGGACACATGTTAACTTATCAGACATTCTTGTAGGTGCTATATTCATAAGCTCAGAGGTTTCCGCCTAGCTGACATGTCATCTCTTCACCACATGCAGTTTGCTTCTTCTACAGAGTAATATGTTTTGGGAGTTTGTTAGAGCTAGTTGGCTTTCTTTCTTTATCTTTATTTTATTTTTTGGGTCGATGCCTCAAGATGATGTGACCAATCAACAAGACCTCTTATCAAGTTGTTATTTCTAGGATTTGATCATCTACAAGCACTTATCTTTGTTAAATATCTAGAAGACATAAATCTAGTAGCTGAGAATTAATGAACAAAGACTTTTGTGGCCTAACAAGGGATCCACGATCAAATTGCAAGCTATCAAGTTACAACATATGCTAATAATTACTTCTATGTTGAGGTGGCACTTTCTTCTTCTGGCAGCTATAAACCAAGGCAACAACATAGTAAAGCGTTGGATTCCAAGTAGCAGTTTCTTGAAGTTTATCTTTCCAACAATGAAGGGTAGTGGCATTCTGTGTCTATTTATATCACTCATAGGAATGATTTAGGTTTGAAATGTTGTAAAATATTTGGTGCATCACCTTTTATGTTTTATGTTTACATTTCCTTCTCCCCTTATCTCAAAACCCCAAAACAAGAGTCATCTTTCTATAAAAAATTGGAAGGTATTCAATGAGACATAATTTGTCCCCCACTCACTAAATTTCCCATAAGACTGTCAGAGAGGTGCAAGCTTTGATGATCAATAGTTCCTTATAGGGATGGGAAGATCTAAATAATGAATGAATCATATCCTAGGGTTCCATGGGATCACTTTGGATCAATATCTAGGTATAGATAGTAGAATTGGTGTAAGAGCATATGGGTGAGCATGGAAGGATATTTCAAAATTTTGGTGACCTTTAGGTTCTAAAATTGAGTGGAAATTTTATCTTTTGGGTGTTGGGATAAGTAAATATGGAGAATTTTGGTGGTAATATTATTATAAAGGATATGAGAAACAATAATTTTCTTTAGGTACATGTTTCTCATCCCTTATTCCTTGCAAGAAGGGAACAAAAAAGTGACCACATGCTACACATGTCATAGGTTTTAGATTTAAACCCTTTAAGGGATAAAGAGAAATTAAGACTAGATTTGTAGGCTTTCCTATCTATTGCATAAGTTTTTAGGCATATATTATAAGAAATTAGGATTTTAATAGGAATATTTTCCAAAAAAATAGCTAGGTTGTTCACATTGCAGTTTAGAGAGCTAAGAAGAAACCTCAACACATTCCTTATAGTCTCTATAGAGGTTACATATTTACACTAGTTGGAAATAATCTTACATGTTATGATGTGGGATATAAAATCAAATAGTTTAGAACAACTAATAATAAGTTCCAACTAGCGGTGCACCACAAAAAGAGTGATAACTATTGGGTGAACTTAAAACATGTTTCTCAAAAGTAACCTTCTAGAAAAAAATGAATTTTTCCAAATGAGGTGGAATTGTTAGAAATGAATACCTTACATATTTTGTCAAATTGATCATTTACAAACTCTTAACTAAAAAACTGTGAGCAGGGTATAGTGTTACCTAATTTGGATAATTTCTCTTTAGGCTACATGGTAGTGAAGGAGACATATTATAGGTAAATCTTTGGGATATATTTCTCCTTTTCAATTGGTGGAGTTAAGATTATTATTTTGACATTTTTCTTCGTATCTTTCCTTTTATTCTAAAACCATTTCTAGATACATAGTTAATATGATGTTTAAATGATTCATTTTTTGCCTAGGTATGATTAAAAGAATGAAATAGACTACATCTAATTGAAATCCTAAATTTTATTTTTTAAAAAATTACACTGAAAATCTAATACTTATTAACCCAAAACCCTAAATCCTAAATATTAAAAAATGCAATAAAATCTTGAAGAACCTACCTCAAACACTCATAACTGACAATGTGTGGGGAGGAGATATAAATAAGTATTGGGTAGGGTCACAGTAGTGGGTACCCATTATGAGGAGTCATCCAAAACTTACCCTTGTCGTGTATGCAAGTGAAAATGAGCTCGCATAGCTTTGAAAATAAGCTTTATGAGTACTCATTATAAAATGGATATGCATTCATGGTGGGTACTATTTTAGGCACAAGACCCCAAAGCATAATGGATACCCATTCATAGTGGGTACGTTATTAGGATTGGGGTCCCATTTCTAAATGAGTGTCTATTTTTTCAATATTATTTGTAAGCTTGACACTCCCACTAAAAGTGGACTTATTAGCATGTAAGTATCCTTATATAATAACCAAATTTATTTACTCTTGCTAAAGAATCATATTCAAACATCTAGTAATAAGAATGAAGTTTATAGGATTATAATTCAAGGGAAAAATTTATATTATAACTTTTTCTCCAATTATATTAGATTGATTATCAATAGTAGATATAATATGGCTAAGAAGAATTGGATAGGAATACTAATACTCACAAAGGAATTATCTATGTAGTACAATACCAAAATTTCTAAATTTATATCAATGATTTGTATGAAGGAACTACTATTAAGAGGGAGTGTGCATAAAAATGACACCTACTAGTGGCTAACTTTGCATGTAATACCTAAGGGCACTTGTAATCCCTCCAATCATTAATGAAACCAAAAGGAACACGCAAGACCTAAGATCATTGTATGCAATATGTATGATATTTTTTCAAGCTTTATTATAAAATTCATTTGGACATATTGTAATGGGTGATCCCACAAAGCTAGTTTAGAATTTCTAGGAGATTCTGTTTTTTGTTGAAATCACATATTTTTAGAAAATATAATGATTTAAGCCTTAAAATGTTCTATTTAAAGCATTCCAATTGAAGATGGTTTGATCAAACTACCTTAGATCAAACCCCCTTGGATAGAACCCCACTAGATTTAAATCATACCTATAATGGAGTCTCCTTTACACCTATCAAAGTGTTGATAATAAACCACTTTTGATTTACCTTTTGGGGGATCAAATGAATTCATTTAAAATTTATTTTTTTGTAAGTATGTAGTCCTTATTATAAGCTTCCCAAAAAGTATAATTTTAAATGAATTTAATTTTATTATCATATTTAATTTTTATTTCTTGTGAATGTAGGTTTTTCACCGAAAATTAAGCTCTTTGTTCTACACGTGGAAAAATAGAAGATTATAATTTTTTTTTTGAAAAATATGTGTGCACAAAATATTGAAGTCCTTTATCCAACAAAATAAAAATTGAATTTCAATACATACAAAATAAATTATGTGTTATATGATCTGCCTATTGTCTGAATTGTAATTGGTTTGACTTCGAAACTTTATTAAGGAAAAAAGATTCAATAAAACATTATGAAACCAATTGAAAGCACTAGATATCATAGTTACAAATATAAATTAAAATATATATATAATTTTATCCTTCATGGAAAAAAAATTATGTGTTATACAGTGAGCATCACTCCTTAAAAATGGTGTTTATTGAAAAAAAAACTAGTTTTCGAAGGCGATGGAAAAAGAAGTGCAATCTAATTGTAAATTTTTTGAAAAAAATATATTTAGAATCTACAAACAAAATTCCACAAATCACTAGTTTGCATCATATTCAAATTCTTCACAGTTTAGCCGCTATAGGTGCTTGAAAGTGAAGATTTAGTTAGAAAAAATTAGTTCAGTGTCCAATTTGGCCAAAAATTGTAAACTAGTACTGTGGGATCACCCTAATTATTTTATCTATATTATTCCACTTGTAAATACCTATATTATTTAATACATAAGTGCAATATGTATTGAAGCTAGAGGTCTAATGCCCATTTGTACACACATGTACAATTGGACAAACACAAAGATACAAAGACACAAAGAAAATATGTAATGGAATATGAGAATTTTTCAAGGAAAACAATATTAAACGAGGTGTCAATGTTATTATATACAACATTGTAATGTAGAAACATGTTTATATTAATCCTCCTAAACTTTCTAAATAGAAATGGTAATTCAATATCAACAAATAAGTACATAATAAATCTCAAATTAAATTATACCATTTAAATTTACAAATAAAATATTAATGTCCACATCTAATAATTAAATCACATGTAAATTAAAGCTAAGAAATCGATTAACTAATTAATAGGGATTAAAGAAAAAATCTACTTTTTCACATGGCAATCTAGTGCAATGTTAAATATAAAATGTGATGGTCATGGGTTCAAGAACGATCGAGCCTCAGTTGGAGTTGATTTGGACAAATTTCGGCCCGTGAGGAGAACTTTTGAGAAGTTGGTAAAAATGGCATCTGGATCGATCAGTGTAGATGAAAGAGGATATAATTAATCAATTAACAGAAGGCTAGCCAGTGTCTAATGCTCATGCAAAATTCAGACGAGGTTTGGAAGAGCTTGTTCGGGATCATTTCCATACCTGCATTAACATAGTGGAATCAGTGATCGAGATGATCGCATTAACAAATTTCATGAGGACCATGGTGAGGATGAAGAGGAGAAAGGTGATGAGCTTGTGCATAGAAGGCGCAAATCTAAAATAGAAGAATATTTGACAGACTCCTCTACTACAAGAAGACATCAATCAAAGATCTTGACTAGATGGGCTGCACGACAAACTCAGGAGATGATCACTACAATCGAAAGACATAATTGAGAGGCAGAGTTACTAGCTCTTGTAGGCTTACATGTCGTATCAATGTTAGATTCACCTTTCTTGAACGAGCCTTCAACTTCTAGATCAGAGGGTAGAGTTGAAGGCCTAGGACTCGAGCTTCATCTTGTTAATTTCTATAACCCAACAACAGATTAATTGCTCAATAAATTCATAGAATATAATCAAATATCTAATTTATAACAATTAATACAACTGGGTTAATTAACAGGTAATAATAATGGAAGCAAAAACAATAAGAAGCCAATCACAAAAAGACAATAACACAAATTTACCTAGGAAACCCCAATGTGGGGAAAAACCTACAAATGTTGGATCTTCTATTCAGCCTAACAACAAACTTTTCTTTCGAAAATACAATATGAGTTTGCTACAACAATCTTATATTTATAGAGCCTAGCTACTTTACTTAACATGCAAGGAAAGAATCTTTCCTTACTTTCTTTGGCTTTAATTACACATAAAATCACTCTTGGATTTATCTTATCCTCACAGACTTAGAAACATTCTATTAAAGAATAAAAATCCTGTTGTTGCTAAAAATCCAACTCGAATTGTTTTAAAGCATATTTAACTCAAGTTGCTTTAAAGTGATTTAAAGCATATCCAACTCAAGTTGCTTTAAAACAAATCCACATCCAACCTTTCGAGCTAGAAAAATCAACACTCCCTCTTAGCGAGGAAGGTGTTCTGCACCACACCCAACTTGTCCCTAAAGAATTCAAACTTGCTCTTCATCAAGGCCTTCATCAAGGCCTTCATCAAGATATTTGCTATCTGTTCATCCGTAGGAATGTAATTGAGCTTCACTATCCCCTTTTCCACACAATTTTTTATGAAGTGGTACTTGATCTCAATGTGCTTTGACTTTGTGATGTCCCCATCTTAGTCAGCGCAGCTGGTGACGAGGTTAGCCTATTATTTCGATCCTCGTAGGTTGACAGGAGTGTGCAGAGGATCATCCGGGGCTTGCTCGGGTTTGCAGCTCCAAGCTTTCAGTCAGTTGGCCTAGACTTCCGTGTGCATTTTGGAACTTTCTATTTTTAGAAAGTTAGGTCATGAAGTCGCTATTTTGGGCAGGGCCCTGGTTCAGCGTTCACCTCAGAGTCGACCCAGTTCTGCAGTTTGAGGATAAGACGAGAAATAAGGAGTATTTAATGATTTATTAAATATTTAATATTTTGACTTTATATTAAAGTCACTGTATTGAAATATTTAAATATTTAATTAATTGGCCTATTATAAAGTATTTATTATACTTTATAATAAAGTATTAAATTTTGACTTAATGAGTATTTAATATTCATTAAAATAAAGACGCCAATTATTAATGATTTTCTCCTAAGTATCAAAGGCGAATTAAATCATTTTATTTAAATGATTATTTTAAAAGAGCTTTGGGTCGAATTTCCTCAAGGAGTATATATTTTCACTCAAGACAAAATCGAACCATTATGAGATTATTATTCGACTTTTGTCTTTTTTGCTCTGAGCATTGGAGTTTGCAAACCCTAGGGTTTCTGGCAGACAGACGTTTCTGGAGAACGAAAACTCTTCAGGAATCAGGCAAACTGAGACTGTGAAATACCAGTTGAAGCTTGTACTTGGTGATTTCACACAGGAGTCACAGATTGGGCTTATTCAGTTATTCATTCAGAGTTAGCAGAGTTTATCCATCCAGCAGTAGAAGCGACTTTATCAGATGATTATTTTACAGAGATTTGGCAGTATTTATTGAGGCCATACTTTTCTTGTTGCTGCTGTACCAGTCTGTACTGTTGTACCAGCAGGCCGTACTAATCATTCTCAGAGGAATACGTCTCTCCCTTTTAATCTCTGGCAGAGGGAACTTGGGCGGCTAGGTCTTTCAGAGTCTCAGCATCCATTCTCAGAGACTGGAGAACCTTTCAATCATTTGGCCATACATTTTTCACTCTTCCCAAGGCGGCTGCAAAGAATCAGGTTTTCATGTAATAAATTCATATTTTCTTCCATACGCCATATATTGTTATTGTAAATGCTCTGAATCTTCATTAATGTTATGCACCTATCTTCTCTGAGCATTTCCTACGCATTTCTATGCACATTTGATTTTTTATGAATTTTCTAGCAATTATTAGCAAAATCGTAGCTTTCATATATTGTCAAAAAAACCTCTAAAAATTATAAAAACACAAAAACTTGCAAAACATCAGTTTCAGTTAGGGTTTCGGGGTTGAGAACCACCAGGGTTCTTACAGTGGTATCAGAGCACAGATCTCCTGCCATCCTGTGCTTTTTCAGTGCTTTTTCAGAATACAGTGTGCTTTTTAGTGCTTTTTCATGAACAGAGATACCATTCACTACATTAAAGGTGTAGGGACAGGAAAAGACGAGGATTGGATAGGTCCACCGATTCCTGAAGGTGAGACAGTGTCAGGAATCTTAGGCATTCACAGATCGAGCTCCAACAGCAGTGAAAACAGTGTTGCAACCCTAATGGCAGATCGTGTGAATCCTGCAGAGACAGTTAGGGATACAGGGAAGGCACATGCAGAGGGCGACATTACTGATGAGGAGTTTAGACACCGGCATGATAACATGATGGACATGATGTCCCAGTTGATGGGTACCATTAGACAGTATACGCCCACACAGCCACACTACATACAGATTGGACAGACGAGCGGGACTACACCAGTGGACCAGCCATTAGCATCAGTACCTGGGCAGCCGTCACCGATCTATCAGGAGCGTAGGCCAGGTCAGCCTACTTTCTTACCTAGAGAGACTCCACCTCAGACTCAAAGAGCATCAGGGGCAGCATCAGGAGTTTCAGCCACATAATGGCATGTCAGTGGCAGACTTGACGAGATTTCATGGTGAGTACATGTCACTAGCACCTGAGATCCGGCAGGCACTTACATTTCATGAGTTTATAGATGTTTATAAACCCAGAGGAGGAGGCAGATTTGACCGTAGACCCCCTCAACATCAGCAGCCACAGCCACAGGTGAACAGGGATTTGCAGTATGCGGTTAGCAAGATTACCTTGCCATATTTTGATGGGTCTGAAAAGACATCAGCGAGGTCTTGGGTCCAGAAACTGGACAATTACTTATCACTTAGGCCTATGCAGGAGGATGAGGCCATTAAATTTGCTACTTTGCATCTCGACGGAGTAGCGCATGATTGGTGGCACCACGACATGTATACGCTAGGCCATCATGCAGTCAATACCTATCAGGAGTTCACTAGCAGGCTGATAGAGAGATTTGATAAAAAAGATCCAGAACTTTATTTCAGGGAGTTGGCTCAGCTCAGACAGACAGGTAGTCTGGATTCATATATTGGTGAGTTTCAGAGAGTGGCAGTCATGGTGACAGGGATTTCAGAACGGAGACTCATCATACTCTTCGTTGAGGGTTTGACAGAACCCATGAGAGGTTGGGTTAAGGCTTTTGACCCTCCTACACTTCAGGAGGCCATGCGGAAGGCACGAAGCATGGAGCTTTCCGCACCTCACAACAAGTTCAATTTAGGGTCAACACCATACACGAGGCCCAATAGGCCTTTTGATAGAAACAATGACAGGAATAGGCCCTTTGATAGGAGGAAGGATCAACTGGATCCTAAAAGACAGAATGCACCACCCTTTGACCGAGAAACATTGAACGAATTGAGAAAGAAAAAGTTATGTTTCTGGTGCAAGGCACCCTATGATGAAAAGCATATATGCCCACTTCGTTCAAAGGTCAAAAATAATCAAATGGAATGGTTTTATGGGGGCGAAGAGAAATCAGATCTGTCAGACTGGCAAGCTGATTCCGAGCCTTCAGATGATGAGAGGTCCGAAAATGAGGGTGAACATGAAGGTGGATGGAAGTTACAGGAAGCCCATTTGACTAGCTTGCAGAGAGACGGTTCGTTTAGACTTTGTGGGCTCCTAGTGGGTCAGAAGGTGATCACATTATTGGACACTGGTGCTACACACAATTTTATTGATGCACGTTTGGTGGAGAGGCGTGGCATCTAGACAGAGGCCTTCGAGGGTATTCGAGTCAAGGTGGTTGACGGATATACTCTCAGGTGTGACTGAAAGATTGCTGATCTTCCGATGAGACTGAATAACTATGAATTCAAGACTGAATTCTATGTTGTTAATATGGGGGATACATATGTGGTATTGGGGATGGCATGGTTGCACGATTTGGGTGAGTTCACACTCAACTTACGCGACATGGAGATGAAATTCAAGGTTGACAGGAGACCACATGTCATCAAGGCGATTCGTGACAGTAATCTGAGGATGGTTTCATTCAGACGGATGGAGAGGCTTATTCGTCATGATATGGTTGACTGGGCAGCTGAGTGCATGTTGATGCCAGCCCAGCAGGAGCAGCAGAAGGGTGAGTATCACCCTGACATACAGATCTTGAGGACTAAACACTCCAAAGTGTTTAGTGACATCCCACCTGGTAGACCTCCAGACAGAGGCACGGAGCATATTATTGAGTTGGAGGAGGGCGCAAAGCCCGTTATGATCACTCCCTACAGACATCCGAAACGACTCAAGGATGAGATAGAGAAGACCATTAATGAGTTGTTAGCTATGGGCCATATCAGACCTAGCAAGTCACCTTTTGCTTCATCGGTTGTATTGGTGAAGAAGAAGGATGGATCACTTCGGATGTGTATCGATTACAGGCAGCTCAACAAAAGAACAATTAAGAACAGGTACCCTATTCCACATTGATGAGCTGATTGATGAGTTGCACGGGGCTGTCTTCTTTACGAAGATTGATTTGAGATCAGGCTACCATCAGATTCAGATGAGGGAGCAGGATATTGAGAAAACCGCTTTCAGGTGTCATTGCGATCATTTTGAGTTCTTGGTTATGCCCTTTGGGTTAACCAATGCACCTGCCACCTTTCAGGCAACTATGAATAGGGTTTTCAGTGCTCAGTTGAGGAGATTTGTGTTAGTCTTCTTTGACGACATTTTGGTTTATAGCAGGTCATGGGATGAGCATCTGGCTCATTTGGATATAGTCTTGGGTATCTTAGTAGACGAGTCTTTCTATGCTAAGGAATCCAAGTGCGAGCTCGGTATGGAGGAGTTGTTATATCTGGGGCACATCATCAGTGCCAAGGGAGTGAGTATGGACCCTGAAAAGGTCTGAGTTATAGTTGAGTGGCCGGTACCTGAGAACCTTACGTAGCTCAGAGGTTTCATTGGGTTGTGTGCATTTTACAGGAGATTTGTTAGTGGGTTCTCACGTCACGCCGCACCCCTTACTGACTTGACGAAGAAGGGGGCTTTTACTTGGTCACCACAGGCGCAGGAGTGCTTTGACAGGTTCAAGGTGATCATGACTTCATGTCCAGTGCTAGCATTGCCTGACTTTATGAAGTCATTTGATTTATTCTATGATGCTTCAGGAGAGGGCATTGGTGCCGCTTTTGATGCAGGATACATCCGATTGCATTTGAGAGCAGGAAACTCAGGGGTCCTGAGAGATTTTACAGATTTTATGACAAGGAGATGTTAGCCATTATGCATGCATTGGCTAAGTTCAGGCAATACCTGGTAGGCAGCAAATTCAGTGTTCGCACAGATCATAACAGTCTGAAACACTTCCTTGGACAGCGAGACCTGAATGAGAGGCAGCAAAAATGGGTCAGTAAACTACAGTCGTATGACTTTGATATCACCTTCATTAAGGGGAAGCAGAATGTCGTAGCTGACGCCTTGTCTTGCAGACCTCAGTTGAATGCTTTGGCACAGATCACAGAGGATTGGAGGCACCGGATTATTGCTGAGTATGCTAAGAACCCATGCGCTTCTAACATTGTTGACAGGACAGAGCAGGACGACAGGTATACTGTTGTAGATGACTTGATCATTTACAAGGGACGGATTCTTTTGGTTCCTGACTCTGAGGTGCGGATTACAGTTTTGAGAGCCTTTCATGACCTTCCTATGGCGGGCCATCCCGGGTACTATAAGACATACAAAATGGTTCGGGAACGGTTTACTTGGAAAGGGCTGAAAACTGATGTATTACAGTATGTCTGTGAGTGTTCTGTGTGCCAGCAGAACAAGCAGGAGCACACTTACCCTGCTGGATTGCTCCAGCCACTTCCGATACCTGACAGGAAGTGGGAGTGTTTATCGATGGACTTTATCACGGGTTTGCCGAAAGCCCAGGGTAAAGATTGCAACTACGTAGTGGTTGATCGGTTGACTAAATATGCACACTTTTTCTCGATTACTACTACTTTCACAGCATCGCAGACTGCAGAGTTATTTTTCAGAGAGGTATTCCGGCTGCATGGGTTTCCTCGGACAATAGTTAGCGATAGAGACAGTTGGTTCATGAGCAACTTTTGGCAGGAGTTGTTCAGGCTTTGTGGGACCGAACTGACACCGAGTACCAGCTACCATCCGCAGACAGATGGACAGACAGAGATTGTCAATAAGTGGGTGGAAGGTTATTTGCATAATTATATAGCTGGTCAGCAGAGAGCTTAGGTGAGATGGATTTACTTATGCGAGTATTGTTATAATTTGACTCACCATATGATGATACAAATGACACCCTTTATGGCTTTGTATGGGTATGAGGTTCCCAACCTTCTGGATTTGATATTGAGCGATAGTAGAGTGCCGAGTGCAGGGGATATGATGCAGAGTCAGCAGGACATTTTGAGGTCTCTCCGAGACAATATCCAGCGGGCACAGAATCAGCAGAAGTAGTATGCTGATCAGAAGAGGGTTGAGCGTACTTTTGAGGTGGGTGATATGGTGTACCTCATGTTGCAACCGTATCGTCAGTCTACTCTGCGGAAGAGTGGGGCAGAGAAACTAAAACCTCGCTACTATGGTCCATTTCGTGTTGTCAGACGAGTGGGCGAGGTTGCTTATGAGTTGGACTTGCCAGCTGATAGCAAGGTCCATAATGTATTTCATGTTTCTCGCCTGAAAAAGGCATTGGGTCAGCATGTGACACCCTCTCCAGTTTTTCCACCCCTTGATGACGAAGGGAAGTTGATACTAGTACCTGAGGCCATCCTCGAGATGAGAGAGAGACACCTTAAGAGGTGTGTGATCAGGGAATATCTAGTCAAGTGGAGAGATTTTCCAGTTGAGGATGCGACATGGGAGTTAGAAGAGATCTTACAACATCCAGAGTTGAGATTGCTTGAGGACAAGCAATTTCAGGGAGGGCGGACTGTGATGTCCCCATCTTAGTCAGCGCAGCTGGTGATGAGGTTAGCCTATTATTTTGATCCTCGTAGGCTGACAGGAGTGTGCAGAGGATCATCTGGGGCAGTTGCTCAATGTTTGGTAGCTCCAGTGTTACAGTTGTGTCAGGTTGGGCCTTCGTAGAATCTTCTAGAGTGCATTTTCAGGAACTTTCTATTTTTAGAAAGTTAGGTCAGGCGGAAGCTGCTATTTTGGGCAGGGCCCTGGTTCAGCCGTTCAGCTCAGAGTTGACCCAGTTCTGCAGTTTGAGGATAAGACGGAGAAATAAGGAGTATTTAATGATTTATTAAATATTTAATATTTTGACTTTATATTAAAGTCACTGTATTGAAATATTTAAATATTTAATTAATTGGCCTATTATAAAGTATTTATTATACTTTATAATAAAGTATTAAATTTTGACTTAATGAGTATTTAATATTCATTAAAATAAAGACGCCAATTATTAATGATTTTCTCCTAAGTATCAAAGGCGAATTAAATCATTTTATTTAAATGATTATTTTAAAAGAGCTTTGGGTCGAATTTCCTCAAGGAGTATATATTTTCACTCAAGACAAAATTGAACCATTATGAGATTATTATTCGACTTTTGTCTTTTTTGCTCTGAGCATTGGAGTTTGCAAACCCTAGGGTTTTTGGCAGACAGACGTTTCTGGAGAACGAAAACTCTTCAGGAATCAGGCAAACTAAGACTGTGAAATACTAGTTGAAGCTTGTACTTGGTGATTTCACACAAGAGTCACAGATTGGGCTTATTCAGTTATTCATTCAAAGTTAGCAGAGTTTATCCATCCAGCAGTAGAAGCGACTTTATCAGAGGATTATTTTACAGAGATTTGGCAGTATTTATTGAGGCCGTACTTTTCTTGTTGCTGCTGTACCAGTCCGTACTGTTGTACCAGCAGGCCGTACTAATCATTCTCAGAGGAATACGTCTCTCCCTTTTAATCTCTGGCAGAGGGAACTTGGGCGGCTAGGTCTTTCAGAGTCTCAGCATCCATTCTCAGAGACTGGAGAACCTTTCAATCATTTGGACATACATTTTTCACTCTTCCCAAGGCGGCTGCAAAGAATCAAGTTTTCATGTAATAAATTCATATTTTCTTCCATACGCCATATATTGTTATTGTAAATGCTCTGAATCTTCATTAATGTTATGCGCCTATCTTCTCTGAGCATTTCCTACGCATTTCTATGCACATTTGATTTTTTATGAATTTTCTAGCAATTATTAGCAAAATCGCAGCTTTCATATATTGTATAAAAAAACCTCTAAAAATTACAAAAACACAAAAACTTGCAAAACATCAGTTTCAGTTAGGGTTTCATGGTTGAGAACCACCAGGGTTCTTACAGACTTGTCATGAAACATTGGATTCTCAAAGAGTTTGATACAACTCTGATTATCATAGTAAATGAATGTAGGATCCAGCTCCTAATCAAAGAGCCCAGCTAGAAGTTTTTGAAGCCAGATAGCCTCACATGTAGCCATACTGGCTTCCATATACTCGGCCTCTGCAGAACTCAGCGCAATTGACTTCTGTTTCCTGTTGTACCAAGAGACTGCTCCTGATCCCAAACTGAAACTGTACCCTGAAGTTCTCTGTCAATCAGTTGTGTTGCCTTCCCAATCTGCATCAGTAAACCCCTTGAGCTTCACTCCATCTTTCTAAACATACTTCAGCCCATAATCAATTGTGCCTTGAAGATATCTCAAAACATGCTTCGCAACTATCTAGTGCACATGTTTAGGTTCCACCATAAACTGACTGAGTGAGTTCACTGCAAAACAAATGTATGTCCTGGTGTTGACCAGATACATAAGAGAGCTTATCAACTGTCTGTATAAAGTCGGGTCCACTACCTCTGATCTAGAAGCATCAATCTTCTTCCAATTGGTCACAAGTGGTATTGACATAGGGTTACAATTCTCCATTCTGAATCGCTTCAAGATATCAATTAAGTACTTCCCTTGTCCAAGGAAGATCTCTCCCTCTTTCTACCACAACTCCAATCCCAGAAAGTAGTGCATCAACCCCAAGTCCTTCATCTCAAACTCTCCTACAAGATCCTGCTTGCAGTGTGCTATGAGCTCCTCTGACCCTGTGAGAAATAGGTCATCAACATATAACAACAATATGAGAAGTTCACACTTTACTTGAACATAGAATAGGTTTGGATCTGCCTCACTCTTGATGAAGCCCACACACTGCAAGTAATTGTCGATACATGAATACCACGCCCTGGGAGCCTGCTTGAGTCCATACCTTGCTCTTTTCAACCTACATACATGAGAATCCCTCTCATGTGCTTCAAACCCTTCTAGTTGCTCTATGTAAATCTCTTCCTCAATCACCTCATTGAGGAAGTTTGTGTTTACATCCATCTGATGAATCCTCCAACCCATCTGCACTGCTATAGAAATGATAGCTCTTATGGATGAGTACCTAGCCACTGGAGTGAAAGTATCATCATAGTCAACTCCTTCCTTCTGACAAAACCCCTTAGCCACAAACCGGGCTTTGAAATTCTGCACACTACCATCTGTAGCATGCTTAATCTTATACAACCATCTCGAGCCCACCACAGACTTATCTTATGTTCTTGGTACTACCTCCCACACACTGTTCTTCATGATGGAAGAATACTCTTCCACCATGGCATCTCTCCACACTTGGTGCTTGGATGCTTCCTAAAATCTAGAAGGCTTTACTTCAATTAATTCACTCATAAGTGCCCCATACTCAGAATAACGTTTGGGGGCACTTCTCTGTTTGACTGAATCTTGAGGATCACCTACATATTCTTGAGCCTCTCTCAGTGTTTGCTCAGCTACCCTGTTTCTCCTCTTCTCTGTAATAGCAATTTGAGGCTGAGGAATTCTTGATTCCTCCTTCTGATCACCCTGCTCACTCTGCTCTCTAGCTTGCGTGACTAAAGTTTGAGGAAATTGTGTTTCCTCAACTGTGGGTGATTGTTCCTCCTCAGTCATCAAGTTTCTTAACTTTTGAAGAGACCTCTCTTCCTCAAACTTCACATCTTTGTGACCACTATTTTCCTAAGAGCAGGAATGTAAACCCAATAAGCCTTAGAAGTTTCACTGTACCCAACAAGGATACCCTTCTCTGCAGTAGGTTCCAACTTGGTTCTCTTCTCAATAGGAATGTGACAATACACAAGGCATCCAAAGATGCGAATGTGCCCCAAATCTGGTTTCTTACCAGTGAATGCCTCTTCTGGAGTCAACTTTTCCAACACTTTGTGAGGGCTCCTATTCTACAAATACATAGTTGTATTGCAAGCTTCTGCCCATAAGAACCAAGGCAAATACTAATCATGAAGCATGGCCTTGGCTGCTCCAACAATAGCACTATTCTTCCATTCAACAACCCCATTTTGTTGTGGGTTGTATGGAACTGTCAACTCTTTCTTGATACCTTCCTGAGCACAAAAATCTTTGAAGGAATTCGAGGTATACTCGCCTCCATTATTAGACCTCAGTATCTTGATCTTCCTCTCTGTTTGGTTCTCCATGAGAGCCTTAAACTCTTTGAACCTACTAAAGACCTCATCTTTATTCTTCATGAAATATATCCATGTCTTCCTGGAGAAATCATCAATGAAGGTAACATAATACTCATATCTATTCAAGGATGTTGTTGACATAGGTCCACACACATCTGAGTGTACAAGATCCAAAATCCCTTCGGATCTAGTGTCACTGCTTGGAAAACTAGTCTTGGCATATTTCCCAAGTGCACAACCTTTGCACACCTCATGTTTTTTGTTTTCATCTCAGACAGCCCTGTCACTATTTCCTTGAGAATATTAAGTGCTCCATGGTGAAGGTGAGCCATCCTCCTGTGCCACAATTCTCCTATCCCTTTACATCTACTAACCAATGCATGTGCTAGCTCAAACTATAACTAAAACAAGCTGTCATGCCTGACTCCAATCACTTTTGCAATCTTGGAATCTTTGGGACAAATATAGACTTTTCCCCTCTCAAAAGTTAGGATGTAACCCTTGTCTTCCAAAGCAGAAACCGAGATTAAATTCTTTGTCATGCCAAGGACATACAACACATCCTCCACCAACAAAGGTTTTCCAGACTCCCTCTGAAACTTGACGGTGCCAATACCAGTTGCATGGTACTTGGCATTGTCTTCAAGCTCAATATAGAAATCCAGCTTCTTTGACTCTTGTCATGTGACGAGAAGCCCCACTATCAATATACCATACCCTATTGGCAATTGAACTTGAGAGACAGGTGATGAGTGAAAACTCATTCTCAAATCATGATGCAAACTCATACACCTTAGCTGTAGCAGCAAATTGCTTCTTCTGCTTGTCCTTATTTTTCTTATTCAGACATTGATTGGCATAGTGACCCATCTGATGGCAGCAAAAACATTTAATCTTGCTTAGATCTTTCTTCTTCCCACTCTTGGAAGAAGAACCTTTTGATTGCTCTTTATTGGACTTCTTCTTACCCTTGCTTGTAAGAGCAAGATTTTCTTCATCTTGACCATTCTTTGTCTGATCTCCCTGATGAGCAACTTCACAGATCTCCTCTTGAACAAAATCATCCTGAAGTCTTTCCCAATTAGGTAGCCGATCTCTGTTGACAACACACTTGACAAACACTTCCCAGTGCTTCGAAAAACCATTCAAGGCTATACGCACCAACTCATCTTCATCAATCGTCTCTCCAATAGTAGCAAGCTCATCCCTGACCTGTGTCAGCTTGGACAAGTAAGAGGTCACACTCTCACCTTTGGACATCTTGGTATTATGCAATTTGTCCTTGAGCATCATCTTATGACTCTAATAGTCGCTCTAATAAAGCTTTGTGAGCATATCCCACATCTCCTTGGTGGTTTCTTTCCCCAATAAATGAGGAATTAAATGATCTCTTAATCCATCTAGGATAATCCTCTGAGCCTTGGCCTCTTTGACATCATGTGAATCTAAGGTAACATGATCATTTGTTGGTGGTGTCACTTCTGTACTAGCATAGATCCACAGCCTATTCTCCTTGAGAATGGATGTAATCTTAACCTTCCACTGCAAGAAGTTAGATGCACCCTCAAGTCTGTCCTTGTATCGAACGCTGGTTTCCATAGCCACAAAAAGAACTGGAGACAAAAATCTAATGATTTTTTTTTCTTAAAATCTGTCACAAACCTTGGCTTCGTATTCAGAGTTTAGAGCTCTGATACCATGTTAATTTCTATAACCTAGCAACAAATTAATTGCTCAATAAATTCACATAATATAATCAAATATCTGATTTATAACAATTAATACAACTGGGTTAATTAACATCTAATAACAGTGGAAGCAAAAATAACAAGAAGCCAATCACAAAAAGACAATAACACAAATTTACCCAGGAAACCCCAAAGTGGGGAAAAACCTGCAAATGTTGGATCTTCTATTCAGCCTAACAGCAAACTTTTCTTTCGAAAATACAATATGAGTTTGCTACAACAATCTTATATTTATAGAGCCTAGCTGCTTTACTTAGCGTGCAAGGAAAGAATCTTTCCTTGCTTTCTTTGGCTTTAATTACACATAAAATCACTCTTGGATTTATCTTATCCTCACAGACTCAGAAACATTCTATTAAAGAATAAAAATCTTGCTATTGCTAAAAATCCAACTAGAATTGTTTTAAAGCATATCTAACTCGAGTTGCTTTAAAGTGATTTAAAGCATATCCAACTCAAGTTGCTTTAAAACAAATCCACATCCCGCCTTTCGAGCTAGAAAAATCAACACATCTCTCCTACATATGTGGAGGGAGCTTAAGGAGGATGAAAGAGCTGATCGTGCTAGGGTAAGAATGAGAGCAAGAATGGCTCACTCAGAGGTTGTAGAAACCCAAAGAGAGCTGATATAGGTGGAAGGGAGCATATGTCAAATACCAGTAGTGTAAATACTTTTTTGATCAATCAAATCAACAAATGAATGTTTCACAGGGTGGTAATGATTATTCTCAGGACAGACAGTGGATAACAAATGACCAAAACGACAATGAGCTTAAGGAGGATGAAAGATAGTTGGATTCAAAGAATTTCAGTAGGGAACAATCTCCTGAGCATGGAGAGGATTAGGAAAATTGTAAGGGGATGGATGACTGCAAATGGAATCACTGAAAATTCATCTAACTTGACTCATGGCAGTGGCCATAGGACAGAGTTGCTTGGTGAAAATGAAAGAGAGAGAGTAAGATTAGGCAGGGAGTGGGTACACACATCAAGCCAGTAGAGAGATGTTCGTGGTATGTAGATAAGGTAGACAATGTGAAGTTACTTAGAGTGGATTGGTTGCTGAGATGGAGGAGAGTGAACCAGAGCATGTGAACAGGGATGCACTAAGATTGCGAGGAAGGCAAGCTTTTATGGATTTGCTTGTGAGGATTGGGAGGGAAAGACAGAGAGAACTTCAAGGACTCTTGGAGCATCGAGTTGTTTCAGAGTTTGCACACCACAACCTGGAACTCGGGAAGAGAGGCCACCTTCAACAGCTGCAAGGGATTTGGGCCAGATAAGACAATGCAAGACTGTATCTCGTGGTCTACGATTGGAAACTACTGTTCGTGGTCAAGCTGTTAACCATTCTGATGGAGCTAGAAGCAACAATTCCAATAATTTCAATACTTCAAGAAATTATCAGTCCATATTGGAAGAACTACAGAACACTTTACAAGATCGTAGCACGATGCAAGAAAGGTATGCACGAGAAATTGGTATGGAAGGTGTAAATGTTGATAGAAACTGGCAAGAAAATGTTGAACTGGAAAGGGT
Organism: Sequoia sempervirens; assembly: GCA_007258455.2. Lineage (NCBI taxonomy): Eukaryota > Viridiplantae > Streptophyta > Pinopsida > Cupressales > Cupressaceae > Sequoia > Sequoia sempervirens. The sequence goes on from VDFB02058953.1 coordinate 24,999, forward strand.
GCAGGAAAGGTAGGAAGGTACTGAAGGGGAGTTACATAGAGGCTGGCAGGATGATTCAAGATGCTATTCAAGATGTAGCAAGGGCCTACAGAGAGTAGTAAGGGCCTAGCAGGAAGTGGCAAGGGACTGGCAGGAACGTCCTTCACACAGAGTAGCAAGGGCACATCTGCAACTAGAAGACAAGTCAATGATTTTGAATTTTCAGAGGACACATCTACATATGACACGGGACTCCGTGAACTTCTAAGCAAGAGGATTGTTTCAACAATTTTGGCAAGTGAATTCAGAGAAAGCTTGGAACAACTGATTAGATCGTACGTACAAAGGCAAGGTCACAACCATTATTACAAATGCTTAGAGGTAAAACATAAATTGCTCTAAGAGATTCAATGGATTTGGAACAAAACTTCCTTCTATATAATGCAATGGAACTTCAAGTTAAACCCTCTCGCAATTTTTTTTGGTTACTCCAATTTGGGTTTATTTACCCTACCTTCCATTTCAATTCAAGGGATCTTCCAATATTTTTATTTTTAGAAACTCCCTTTGCAAAACCATTTCTATCCTAGATTTTACCTAACTCTATTCTCAATCCATCTATGCTCAATTTTTGGTGGAGCTCTGAATCTCTCTAGATTCTCACCTATTCAGAGTGAGTTCAATGTAGGGAGCAATATTTGAAAATAACAAATTGATTATGAAGGTATTACTTTTATATGTAAATCAAGTTTCAAGGTTGAACACAATTTGTAAGCAACTTGATTATGCAGGTATTTCTTTTAGATGTAGATCAAATGTCAAGATTGGTATTTGGTGAATAGTTAGTTAAAAGTTTCAATTTCTTCTAAAAGGGACATGTCCTCCAAAGTAGGCTTTTTAGTGGAAAATGGGCAAATAAAATTGTTCAATTGTCTACCTATTTTAATTCAAGTTTCAACTTTAATCCTCTAGAACTCCTTCTCATTCTTGGATCTCAGCTCTTACATGGAGTCATAAAACATTCCCTCCTACTTCAATTAGTGTAGATTTTCCTCCCTTTATAACTAGGAATAAAGATTCACCCTACTTCTTTGATTGGTACAAATTGTTCTCCCTTTGTGCCTAGGCCTAAGGATTTTTGCTAATGCTATGTAATGCCCCTCTGTATTCACCTCTTTCTGCATTTAGGATAAGTTTGCTCGATAATTGTTGATTTTGGGTCTAGGTAACTATTTTAGTATTCGGTTTATCTAATTGATAAATAAATTACTGTAATGCCCCGCCAAGCAAACCCAAAGGATACATTCATCTAGTATTTATGGCACCAAATTTTAGCAATAAATAAACATATAGTGATTAACTAGGTGTTGAGAGAGTATTTGATTAGCTAGGCTTACTTGGACTCAGCAACTAACGGGATTTTCTAATAGGAGCCTAAGCCAAAGTCTAGCAATGTCCAGGAATTAGGTTTGACATCTCCTGTAGGAAATTTATTAAACTATTGTTCTGCTATATCACGCATTCTTTTCCCTATGACATAAATTTGTGGTTTTGAAAAGGCTGTAGCGATGATAAAAAAAAAAAAAAAAAATAAGCTTGTCCAGTACACAAGACGCTTCACACATAAAACTTAAATGTTAGCTGCCTTAACATCGTCAACAGACTTTGCTAGAGCTACAACAAATGATAAGCTCTCCACATCATCATTTGACTCAGCACTAAGGGGCCTTTGGTTAGGATTTGTGAAAACAATCTCACCATACTCATCAAGCAGTTTATCCAGTTCAGACTCCTATTGAATCTTCCTCCGCCAGCATATTTTCTAGCAACACACGAAAAGAATTTATGGATTTGGGAAGTTTATCAGCCATTCCTATGTTTCCCCTATATGGCATCATGGCTCTATTTCATGCGGCCACCATCAAGAGTGTTATCGGCCAGCAAAACAGAGGGAGTTCTTATATAAGTATAATTTATAAATGATTTAAGTGCTGTAACTGTGATAGACTGTCAGCAATATCAAGGAGGCTATTAAAACATTTAAAACTTCCTATTTTGTTCAAGCGGTGCCACTGTGATAGGTTATGAGTAGAATCAGGGAGGTTATTTAAATCTTTACATCCTATCATGTACAAGTGCTGCCGCCATGACAAGATGACAAAAATTTCAGAGAGGCTACATAATTTACTAGACCTTTGCCAGTCTAAAGGTTGCAGCTGTGACGGGTTGCCACGGGTTGCCAATAGTTTCAGGGAGGCTATTTAATTCTGTAAAATACCTCAACTCTAAATGTTGTATTTGTGACAGGTTGCCAAGTATAATAGAAAGTAATTATCGGAGTTTGGATTTATCGCCATCAATAGTCCAAGAGAATAAGATTGTTTGATTGAGGGGGTGCGCAACATCATTAGAGGTAAGTGAAGGCTGCGGTTGAAGAATGCCCATCAATGGAGAAAAGATGTGAAGATTCCATGTAATAGCATTTGAGCTTCTTACCATAGAGATAGGAAACTTTATGATGGCCAAAGTAGAGTTAACTATAGACACTCCATTAAGCATCGAAACAATTGGAAATTAAATGAGAGATAGAAATCAAAGCCGAAACCAATGCTTTCACAATCAAATCGATTTCTAACTGGCCCAGTGAAGTACGCATGTCTCAGAGTATGCTTCACAAAACAACGAAAACCCTATGATATACTAACTAGAGGATTCACACCTATCATGAAAAGAAAAAACATTCAGAGTCGCCACTAGATTAATGTCAAAAGGGGTGGGAAGGCAACCCAAATCGGAGTACCCGATACTCAAGTGTGGCACTATCAAAATCTGAAGGCTCTACACATTTAAATACATCACAGAAGAACATAAAGAACCATGATACCCAGAGAAGGTCGAATACATGAAATTCAGTGACACACCTATAGAGAACTCGTTACAAAACTCAGATAGATCTAGCTATAGTGTAAGATTCGAAACCTGCAGCTCTAAATGACGAAACATTTAGATCACCCAGCTATGTACAGGAGCTAATCTAAATACCAAATCTAATAACAACATTTTCCCTCAGCTTCAACTGAATGAAGATGATTGGCAAAGGCTTGAAACATCATGCCGACCAAGGAACTTAATAAACTACTTGTTGGTTTTATTTTAACTTCTTCTCTCGAACAATCTGATCATTGACGGCATCAGAGAGGTCAAGCATGCCAAGTTTCCTCCAAGTTTGAGATAGTTACGGTTACAAAATGTAGGAAGCCATTTCCTTTCAGTCTTGGAAATAGCATTTGGATCTAGACAACAGTGCTAGTAAATGGCGATATTTCCAAATTCTAACATTCACTTTTGATAAAGAATGGTTATCGCCAAAACAATCAGACACTTCAGTTACAAAATAAGGAAATTCCTTGTTTTCAAAAATCAAGAGATCACCATATCTATTGAGAATTAAATCACAGAATAAGCAGGAAATAGATTTGTTGAAGTGGCTTTAGAAACTTTCAAGCAAACGCAATTGGTAGATGTAAACCAAAAGTCACGACCTTAAATGGATCTGCATAAAAGATTATAGACACTTACATGCAAAAGAAATCTGTAGGAGGAACCCCCCGCCCCTTCTCCTCCAGTCGCTATCTGCTCCTCCTCCATTCCCATCTTCCGTATCTGCTTGTCATTCTTCTTCTTTTTTTTAATTCTCTTTCGAGCAAGAGCATTCACCGCGGGCCAAACAACCAAGATTCGTTTTCCCAAAAAAAAAATGCCAAAACTCCCCCATCAGTGCCGACATGCAAGGAGAAGAAGTTGTGTTACACAAGTTAAGCCCCCTAAAAACGAGCTCCCAGGCCAGAATAAATAACGATTCCCTTATCCGCAGGAGAAAACTCTGACTTAACTCGACATGTCATAATTTTTTTAATATAAGCTCTTACTTTAAACTACCAAAAACCAAGACGACTAATCCTAAAATAAACTCCACCATCATAGCCCATTAACAGCATATTCCAACTTACAACTTTTATTTACTTATTTATTATAACTTAACTTTATAATTTTATAAATCTATTGATATTCATTAATCAAAGTACCCCGTTTACGCAATAATTCATTTTAAGGCGTAAAATAATTAAAAGAATTTATTTATCAATTAGATAAACCGAATACTAAAATAGTTACCTAGACCCAAAATCAACAATTATCGAGCAAACTTATCCTAAATGCAGAAAGAGGTGAATACGGAGGGGCATTACATCCTCCCCCCCTAGGCTTCGACTTACTCCTGGAAGTCGCAAGGGTTGTTAAAGCATACACAATTATAAGAGTCATCAAGATTCAAGTAACCGAATATGAAAACAACCAATCGACATGTCATCACAAAATAAACATTATAATCACAATATCAACACGACAACACAATCCAAAAAGCGTAAGAACAACCAAGACAATTGACAAAACATAAAAATCATACCGACTAGGTTACACAGAGGGGGGTGCATATTCTCATCGAGGATGATGGAAAAGTTGGGAAACCTTCTTGTCAACTCTTTTTTTCCACATTATTCCCATTGAGTTTCATGAGGCTCGCCCATTCCTGCCAGAGCAGGTGGAATCGAGGCTTACTACCTGCAACCTGCATAAAAGCAAAAATTGTGTACACCATATATATATATCAAATCAACCTAGTGTAGAGGGAATTGTCGTGCCGTATGCCTCTCATGAACGAGTGATACGACATCGTCCTTCTAACACTCTACAATTAGTGATACATCATAAACAATCATCAAGAACAATTACTAATTCAGATGCAACGATAGTACTAAATCCACATATTAAACATAACCAATTAATTACCTTCATCATCAAGATTCGAAGCCGACTACCTAAAAATCATCAGCTAAGATGGAAACATAACACATTAGCACCAGTTATTCATGCCAATTCATCATTTAAACATCATGTACTACTTTCTATTCATTACTCAATGCAAAATCTCACAATATATGTGTCACAAGATCATAATTTATGGTCTTTTCAGAGACAGAAACATAATTATCACTTCAACACACACATAATTTCAGATTTTAACACACATACACCGCATACACACTCAAATTCACTTCACACCAAAGACACCACAAAACGACTCAAGGGCAACACAAGAGTTCCTAATGCATTTCTAGTGGGAAGGATATCGGTGCATTGCGTACTACACCGAGGGTCCTATCCTTTCCACTGAATTTCTGCACCATAGAATCCTACATCACCCAAAGACAAACTAGGGAAACCAAGCACAAACTATACAAACAGACTGACACATCCTTATGAGTACGAGCAGCTAGGTCAACACAATGGGCTTATAGTGCCCCAGTGTATAAACCTATGCTCTGATACCAACTG
>VDFB02058955.1:0-10556 GCA_007258455.2 Sequoia sempervirens
TTATCTATGAGTAAACATGTTGCTTCACACATGCACTTGTGAAGCTGCTTTCCAACTTTGCGGAGTCTCCTTCCTTGGGTTTCCTCCATGTGAGAGATCTTGGGGGATACCTCCCTATAGGTTTGCGGGCCTATAGGGTGCTTCTTCTGAGCTTCCTCCATGCGAGAGATCTTGGGGGTGGCTCTCCTACAAGTTTGCAGGTATGTAGGGAACTTTCTTTGGGTATCCTTCATGTGAGAGATCTTGAAGGATACCTTCCTTACAGGTCTATAGGTCTGTAAGGCACTTTCTTGGCTTCTTCCATGTGAGATATCTTGGAGGACACCTCCTTACAAGTCTACGGGTCTACAAGGCACTTTTTTGGGTTTCCTTCATGTGAGAGATCTTGAAGGATAGCTTCCTTGTGGGTCTACGGGCCTATGAGGTGCTTACTTCATGGAGCTTCCTTCATGTGAGAGATCTTGGGGGTTGCCTCCTTATAGGTCTATGGGCCTGTAAGACACTTTCATTCTACAACTTCATAGTTCTACGAGGCTATGGAGTCCTTCACTTGTCCTGCACTCTCAAGTTCTCCAGATTACGGTCTGCTTCCTTGACAGTTCAGGTATACATTCCTAACCCTATTCACTCTTTGATCTACTTTACCGAAGCACTCATCAGTATTGGTGCTCACTAAAGTGGGGGAAAAATGTATAGGAGCAAATTTTCACCCCTTATGCAAATTCCCATTTTACACTCCCTCGCCTTAGAAAACTAAATTCGAAGGCGAGATTCCACATCATCATGTTGCCTTCCTTCCACTCGGCATCTATTTTTTGTGTCGGTAGAAGAATAATTGTTGGGGATGCTTGCATGGTGCACACATTTTTTCACGATGCACTTACATCCTTGACAGATTCCTGCATCTAAAGCTGGCAGAGGCATTACACTTCCTATTGGGAATGGTTTGTAACGTCCCTCTTCAACCAACCAACCTGGAAATTCCTTATTCTTGCTCATTCTTCCTTCAAATTTGTCTATTCTTCATTTATTTCATCTCTCCAGAATCTTCTACACATCCTCTTGCAATCTCCAAGAATTGTAGCATTCACTTTCACTCCCAACAGCACTTTGGCACTCCATAGCAGCAACAACAACACTCCATAAACTTCGTAGAGCAAGTTTGGAAAAAACCATTACAGCAGGGGCTTGAGTCCTCTTTTCTCCTTCCTTATCTAGTGAGCACTTGGTGGAGGTGGTAAGCATTTTCACTCCTCTCCTCTACGATTTGGTTGAGTAGCACTTTACTATTTTGTAGTGTTTATTGTGTTCTCTACTTTTTTTTCTCCCTTATTATACATTTCTCTATTGTTGCTATCTTGGTTGTCTTGGAGGTGGAAACACCAAAACGAGGGTCTGGTTGAGGAAGGCCCTTATACAGCCCCCCAACAATTTTCCCTCTTTCTTGTGTGTAGGTGGAAATTCTTTTTGGAGCTAGCTAGAAAACAAGCTCTTTTTTTAGATCATCTTTGTCACCTTAGCTTTAATATATTTGCTTTATCATATTTGTTTGTATATCTCTTACTCCATAATTATGTTTTATTCCCTTAGAATTACTTGCTTGTTCACCAGCTTGTTTTCTAGCGGTTCTTGCTATATTTTTGGTCCTTTGGTCGTACAAACACCAGTGCACCTGAGAGACGCTAGCACCGTGCTATCGTCCTAAAATGGTGCTTTCATCCTCAGGTAGAGAGCTACCTGAGGTACAGTGTTGAACCCAAAAATTAGATTGCCTGGCCCCATTTTGGATTTTGGGTCTGCAGAGTGATTGAAGGGCCTTATATTCCTCATCGTTCTCATCCCTCATTTCAAGACACCCCTTTAGAATGAGGTAAGTTAGGGAATCCTTCTACTCTTGGCTCTCCGTGACCTAGGGACTTGAACGTGATTGGTCCCCCTCTCTTACACTCACAAGTTCCTCTATAGTCACAAGCACTCCTTGCAACAATCTATCCCTCTCTATTAGGGTATCAACCCCCTACAGTCACAGGTCCTTCGTGCAACAAATCTCTTTAGGATTCAAGCCCTCTGTAGTTGCAAGTCTCTTCTCACCTGCAACAATCTCTTCTAGACCTCAAATCCTCTGCAACTATCCTCTACCCAACAAAGATTCTAGAAGATGCTTCCTCTACCCACCTTCTCTCAATGGAGGAACTCTACACCTTCTACCCAACTTTATCTCTACTGGAGGATAGTAGTTACAGACCCTCTTTCATGCCTACAACAAACATGCTTTCCACAACTCTTCTTAGCTCATCACCCGCAAGTCTTCTAGCTTCAACCCACGCTCACAGGTCCTGCTACAACTACCTCACATTCGGCACTCTGTTATAGACTCAAGGCAACCAGCTCTGATACCAATTGATTCAGTCAAGACCAGAGGACCTTGTCAGGCCATCACAATCTTGCAACCAAAACATGAATCACACACACATACAGATTTCACAACATGTGAGACAAACACATTCTTTTATTGATGAAAATAGCATTACAAAATTACAATGCCACATGGACTATCTCACTATAGTCATCTGCCAATTTGCAGATCTCACTACCATCTATGAGCTACTTGTTGCTCGTCATCACCTCTCCTTCATGTTGGATTTTTTGCCACTACCTCTCCTTCATGTTGGCTTCTCTGCCAGTACCTCTTTTTTGCCTCTTCCTAGTCTTAGGTGATCTCTTTATACTATATTCCTTCTCCATGTCAGCCTTGTCATTCTTCCTTCTCAGTCGTAGCATCACCATTCAGTTACCTCGCTATCAGGAGCTCCACCAATTTGGCCAATGAAATCATATTTCACAACAATTATGTGGAATTCATCAATATCACCTTGCCACTTGTTGTGACCTAACTTGTCATCCACTACCGTTGACCATCATCTCAACCATTCATCTCAAGGTATCCCATGTCCTTCATCTTATCATCCTATCAAAGGAACCTTCAATCATCTTCCGTCGATACACCTGCTTCTCGTCGATGTTCACTTTACACTATGTCCATCGTTCCATCTTTTAGACATCCTAGAAGGTCTCACTGATGAAAATCACTCATGTTGATCCTTGTCCACCTCAACGCCACATCACGCATCGTAATCCACAACAATGATGTGGACTACCCAATCTCTCCACTCCATGTGTTAGCTTCATCATCACTATTCTCCTGCATCATCTTGGCTTGGTCCCACCAAGACTCTACACTGAACTAACCTTGCTCCCCATTGTTGATTAAGCAATATTACTCAGTCACCAAAAACTTGAACTCTAGAACTTCTTGTCAGAGGTTGTAATGTTATGAAAACCCTTGACTCACCAACATCATTTTTTCAAGTTGTCGATGAGACTCCAGAATGAGTCTTGCCAATATGACCACCTCACAACGATCGCCCTGTCACTAGGACAAATATTGTTGTCCCACTGAAACAACACACTCACGTCGATGAATTTGTTACACTTTTCCACCATTGGGTCATCATTGGGACATAGAACATAGTCCCACTGAAATCCAAGCCTCATGTTGATGAGCTCCAATCACTGCCAACACCACTATTTCGTCACCAGAATGAGTAGACACCTTCTGCCTATAAGCTATAGTTTTGCTGACAAGGGAGCAATGTCGGCCAAGGGGGGGTAGGAGCACGATGCTCCTGCATCAATCATACATTGATCTCCCTTGACATTTATTCAAGAAAGGCCACCACTATCACTAAGAATTTGAAGGTAATTATTCCTCCATAAGGTTTCATAGTTATAAATTGAATTTTGTGCAAGAGCTCATGACTGCCTCTATTCATTTTCCAAAGGTGATTGTCATTTTTTACTCATCACATCATACTTTTTCCTCTTTGATGTATGATTGTCCTCTTTAAAATTTCATATCAAAATTCTACTCATAATGATAATCATCTTATCACTTCAAGGTGACATCATTGGTTTCTACATGTTCATTTTGAAGTCTATCATGGTAGATCAATACCTCAATATGACACCTTAATTACTAGGTTTTCATAAAAATGTGACATCTTCCCCCTTGACTGTCATTCATCTATGCCTTGCTACTGAACCCTTGGATCATTGCACAATAGATGTACTATTAGTTGTCCTATGTTCAACATGAGATTGAAATGTTGTCCTTTACATTTGACACAAGGGTTTTCATTCATTTGATCTCCCCTTGGTTTCGTCATTATTTTCTTTGGTAATAAAGTCTATTATTCTTCATAGATGCTTGAGCATCATCAACCTTTGTCTTTAATTTCATTTCCATTTGCATGGTTTTCCTCATAATGCATTGAATTCACCGCCCTAATTCAAACCCTCATAGCTAATAATATCCTTGAAATGCTTTACCATTGGCTATCTCTTTGATTTGGCTACTATCATTTACCATGAAAAATCATTGCCTTTACCATAGTCATGAGTGTTATGACTATTCTTTTGATGATTTCAAAGGTAATAACCCATTTTTAGCATTAACAAATGAATTTCTCAAGGCATTTGTGACTATCCATTGGATCCATTACATGATCATCTCTATGCCCCTATATTTTTCATGCCTTGGAATCACTTTCTTATTTCAACTATATTCTTTATGCCACAACTGTAGACTATCATCTTGCATTTCCTATAACCACTACCTCTAGTTTGCACTTTCAGCATGACTATCATGTAGTCTTCTAAAGGACTGTCTTTTTTTGTTCATTGAACTTTCTCCTTTGAATCATAATGGATGTCATGGATTTGTTATTCAGCTTGATGACAATACACAGTCCTTTCAAAGCTTTTTCCTCTTTCTTCTTGCTTTGCATGTGTCTTGAATTCTTATCAAAACTCTACCATGCATAACTTTGTATGAAAAACATTAAACTTGCTCTAACTATGTTCTACTTGCAAAAAGGACTATCTTATCTTTTACTACAAGGTGATTGTTCTTGGAACATGTAATGTCATAAAATTGCACCCCTTGAAATTTCACACACATTCTTGTATCCACTTTAGTGTCCACTCCCTTAGCATTTTTGTAGGATCATTTTATCCCCTACATCATCCTTTCTCCCTCTCAATACCCCTTTTCAGCAGCTACCCTTGCACGTCAGCTTTGCATCAAACCTTGTGCTTTTCTTGTTCTTGTCATTTTGTAGCATGATGTGTCTGGCTCTTTTCTCTCGGGATCTCTCCTCCTTGTCTTCTCTCTTGGAAATTATCTTGTCTTTCTCTTGCTATCTTTCTTGCACAACTCTATAGATTTCTACAAAAATCTCAAGTCCTAAAGCTCTCACAACACACTCTCACATTCTTACAACACTCTATACTACTCTCTTGGCTATTGTAGTTGTCTCTATCTCTCATTCTCTCTTTGGATTCTTCAAGCCTTACAGGTGACATCTTTCTTATTTTGTATCTTTGGGCATCTTGGGCATCTTGGGATTCCTCGCATCCCTTGTCTATGCACTTTATCATTGTGTCCATTATCTTGGCTATTTGTTCTCTTGTATATCTATCTATCTATCTATCTGGCTTTCTATGGAGGTGGAAACGTGGGGGTTTGACTATGGCAAGACCCTAAAAAGCCCCAACAATTTTCCTTGATCTTATGTGCACAGGTATCGAAGATATTTCTTTGTTGGAGGCTTCATTTCTTAGGTTTTTGTAATCAAAGTAATTTGAGGTCAAAGGAGAGCTGAAACCTCCTTTATAAATTTAGGAAAAAGATGCCAAATAAAAGAAGATCTAACAAGAGTAACTTGCAATAGGCTAAAAATATTTGACAAGAATAAATCAAGGAACTTTTCAAATCTGCAATTCTTTTACAAAAAAACCCAGATCAAATGCATTTAATCTCAAAATAGACACCATTTTGAAGGTATTTTTAGATAACCCATATGGTCAAACATTTATTTCTGAATACCCATAAGCTAAAACAATAATTTCAAGTAATGTTCCCTTTTTCAAGCTGCATGTATTTGACAAAAAACCAGATCTGAAAGTGTAGACATATGAACAGGTAAAATGCCAATTCCATTTTTGAGAATAGGCCAAAATAATCTATTTCCAAAGACCTTATGCAAAAAATCATCATTTTGTAACAAATGAAATGAGTCCTGACAGATTTTTCAAAATGCACGACTACCCAGCAGCCAAAAGTCATAAACCCTCAATGCAAGAACAAATAGAAATGGTATACCATCTGGGCATCAATTATTTCCTCAATAACTAAAATATATTAACTTCTGACCCAAAAAAAATGCTTATCCTTTTCATATTCGAGTAAGAGAAACAGTGACAACCATTTGCTAAATATAGACACCAAATGATGAAAATGATACCTATTCATGTAGCATGAAAAACAAATAAATACCAGACAGATTTGTAAGACCCATGGCCTCCTTTCACCAGTGTCGAGCTTGCAACCAGTGGGGCACACAAAACTTTAGTAGCCATACCATTCATTGCTGAAACAAAACGAATTTCTCCCTGACAATGTCGTTACAGCCAGCAAGATTAATGAGCAGCAGCAGTTACAAAGAATCTAATGAATAAACAACAGTTCAACTCCATTCATGGCAGCGACATGACTAGGGTTCCATACCCAACCATAAAGATAGCTCAAAGAAAAACACACTTTTCCCTAATCATTCCAAATGTCAATGCATTCGAATCACTTTGTAGAAATGAAGAGAGACTTGAAGTCCACACAAAGTCAAAAAACATAATAATGAACAATTCAAAGTTGTTTAGTTCATTGTCAAAGACCAAAATCTGCCACCACATTATTAAGAAAGACCGAATAATTAAATAATGATGCCGACCAAAAATCTAAGTCAAAGGTTCTCATAATGCCGACTTAGAACAAATGATGGCTGTCAAAAGTTATAGATGAGTGGCCAATTATACATCAAACCAAATGAATATTGCCATGAGTTCCAATAAATGCCATCAAATAAAAAATGTGAGAACAAGATGGCTTTAGAATCATGAGTGAATAAAGTCACTAAAGCAAGCACCAAGGATCAATTAACATAATAATCAATCTACCTAAGATGGAGCAATATAAAGAAACACTGAACCAAATATGTGCCAAGATCATCAATGATATACCAACTCAAACTGAGTAAACCATGAATCAATATACCTGAACGTGCTAAGTACCAATTCTAAAATTTTGAAAAAAAAAAGAGCCCTAAATCTGAAAACTAATACCATAATCCAAATACATGTACAAATTAGATAACCTGTATCTACATGAAGCTCAAACTGATTAGTACCATAAAGAAATGACAAATCTAAATGTAACTCAAAGCCATAGAACTTTCCACTGAATGCCAAGACCAATAAGCCATATAATCAAATTTTTCATTAAATATGTACCATGATAGTGCATAAAAAATCCAAATTGAGACTATCAACAAAGAGAACCAACTAAAAGAGATTTTGTCATCAAGGAAAAACCATTTGAACACAACTGAGATCCAACAAACTCCCCCTTTGCCCTTGATGGAAAAACACAAATGACTCTCCACCTTTTTGCCTCAATGAAAAAGAATAGAAGAGAAGAATGTGCATTGCGAGGAAACACAACTAAGAAGCCAATCAAAATACCATGGGAATCCACTGCAGAAAGAGTAACAGAGCAACAACCATATTTGTAGGAGAGCTGCTAGTGAATAAAACTTATAACATGTTTCCCCTAAGTCAATGCTTGATGAATTAGAGAAGTAAAGATTGAGAGGTAACTCCCAATCGAAGTCTCAGCCTTTCAAATAACTCTTTAGCTAAGGGCTTAGTAAAAATATCAGCCACCTAATCTTGTGATCCAACAAAATGTAAACATACTTCATTAGCCAGTAACTTTTCTCGAAGAAAATGAAACTTGATAGCAATGTGTTTAGTGCGAGAGTGCATAACAAGATTTTTGGAGATATTTATCGCACTTGTGTTATCACATAGAATAGAAACAAGTTTAGGAACTTCAATACCCATATCTGATAGAGTTTGACTCATCCAAAGAACTTGAGTACAACACGAAGTGGCAGCAATGTATTCTGCTTTAGCAGTGGAAAGAGAAACAAACTCTTGTTTCTTGTTGTGCCATGACACTAAACGATCACCAAGAAAAAATGTACCACCACTGGTGCTTTTCCTATCATCCAAACAGCTATCCCAGTCAGCATCATTATATGGAATCAATGAAAAATAATTGCTTCTAGGATACCAAAGACCATACTCAAGAGTGCCCTAAATATATTGAAAGATCCTTTTAATAGTAGTGACATGAGATTCTTTAGGTGATGCCTGAAACCGTGCAACTGTGCAAACTGCCTGCATTATGTCAGGTCTAGAAGCAGTTAAATATAACAGACTGCTAATCATTGATCTATATTTAGTTTGATTCGTATTAGGGGAATCTTTAACCTTAGTAAGTTTGCATCCAGTAACCATTGGAGTGCTAACTGGATGGCATTCATTCATTTGAAATTTCTTAAGCATCTCTCTAGCATACTTGGTTTGAGAGAGAAATATGCCATTTTCAAGTTGAGAAATTTGAAGACCCAAAAAGAAATTTAATTCTCCCAATAATGACATTTCAAACTCGGATTCCATAAGATGAGAGAATTTTTTACTCAAAGCAACATTATTGCAGCCAAAGATAGTGTCATCAACATAAATCTCAACAACCAGAATATCAAAACCTTCATATTTAACATAAAGATTGTTGTCAACACCTCCTCTAACAAAGCCATTAGAAATAAAATGACTGTCTAGTCTAGAGTACCAAGCTCTAGGTGCTTGTTTTAAGCCATAGAGGGCCTTTTTCAACCTATAAACTTGATTAGGCTTATCTTTGCAAATAAATCCTTTAGGCCATTCTACATAGACCTCTTCATCTAAATGGCCATTCAAAAAGGAAGTTTTGACATCCATTTGATAAATAGTGAAGTTCTTATAAACAAAATAAGACAAGAATATTATAATAGATTCTAGTCTAGCAACAGGTGCAAAGGTTTTACCAAAATCAACACCTTCTTGTTGAGCATAGCCTTTGTAGACAAACCTTGCTTTGTTGCGAACAACATTTCCATTTTCATCAAGCTTATTCATGTATATCCATTTTCCTCCAATGACATTCTTGTCATCTATTCTTGGGACTAACTCCCAAGTCTGATTTTTCTCAATCTGATCAATTTCTTCCTGCATAGCATTAACCCAACATAAATCTGTGAGAGCTTCATTAAAATTTTAGGCTCAAACTAAGTAAATAAACAAAAAGCTATTTGAGCTTTTTCATTAGATTCTACATCCTTTCTTCTAGTTTGAACTCCTGCATTCTTATCCCCAATAATCTGATCTTTGGGTAGGTATTTAGCAAGATATTTTAGAGGAGTTTTTGATACACCTTTTTCAGGACTTGCTTCTTCAATTTTAGGGCTTTTTGATTCAACTCCTTTTGAATTCATTTCAAGTTCAAGTTCTTCTTATTCATTATCCTGCATAAGTTTAGCATATAAATGTGGTCTTTCATAAAATTTTACATTAACAACTTCAACAATCCTATTAAGCCTTTTGTTAAGACATTTATAAGCTTTGCTATGAGTTGAGTATCCCAAAACGATACCCTCATCACTCTTTGATTGCAAGCTGCCAAGGTTATCATCATCTTTCTTGATAAAACACTTGCTTCCAAAAATTTTAAAATACTTCACAGAAGTTGTTTTTCCATACCATAGTTCATAAGGAGTGTGTTTATATTTCACCCTAAGCTTCACTCTATTCAAAATGTATACAATTGTATGAACAACTTGTTTCCAGTACATATCGGGCAACTTAGCTTCATCTAGCATTGTTCTAGCCATTTCTTTTATAGTTCTATTTTTACATTCAACTACCCCATTTTGTTGAGGTATTTTAGTTGCAGCATAAGTATGCCTTTTAATACCATGTTGTTCATAGTAATCAATAAAATCTTGAGAGGTGAACTCACCTCCTTTGTCAGTTCGTAGACATTTGAGTTTCAGATATGATTCCTTTTCAACCATTTTGCGAGAGATTTTGAACATTTCAAAGGCTTCTAATTTGTGCTTAAGAAATGTGACCCAAACCATTCTAGTATAATCATCCACAAATAGCATAAAATATTTTTCACCATTAATAGACCTTGTTCTAGTTGGTCCACACAGATCTGTATGCACTAGCTGTAAAGGTTTTGATGAAGAATGTTCTTTTGTTTTGAAGTTGATTTTAGTTTGTTTACCGCTTAAACATTCTTTCCACACAAATTTTTTTGGCTTGTTACGGACTGGTAAACCTCTAACATTCTGATTTTTACTGATTCTAACCAGATTTTCAAAATTTATGTGTCCTAGTCTTTTATGCCATAACCAGCTTTCTTCAATTTGGCCCATTAGACACATACCTTGATTATTGTCATTGTTTGATGTGTCAAGAAGATTGTAAACATTTCCTTTAGTCCTTCTTCTAGCTGCAACGGCCTTTCCAAGCTTTTTTTTGATCTCACATCC
>VDFB02058956.1:0-17505 GCA_007258455.2 Sequoia sempervirens
TTTTCTAAATTTTTTGCCACTTAAGGGCATGTTTTTCCATGATGGTCCTACACATACCCAAAACTAAATTTAACATCTTATACGAGGTGTGTCATCCCAGAAAACAAAACTTCATACATGCTAGAAAAATTTCTTATATAGGTTGTTGCACTCTAGAAACATGACTCGATGTCTTATATGAACTATATCATTCCTGAAACTATACATTGTCCAATCCTTTGTCTTATACAAGATTTTTCATTTTTGAAACCATACTTGAATTTTTATATGACGTGCTTCATTTCCTAAAACTAGATGCTATATTTATCTAGATTCCTATCATACAAACATTCATTGGGAAGAATATCTACATGGTTGTTGACTCTATTGGTCTAGCTTTCCTTATCTATGATTTATTTATCTTTTTTCATGATAATATACACCTTGATGAAGTCCACAAGTGATGAGAGGAGTGATAATGGATCATGAACTTTTTCCTTTTTATAAATTTGTTTATGCTTTGTCTTGGCAACATGACCAAGGCAACTTAGTTCATTATGTTTGATTGGGGTTCCATTTTTTATAATAAAAAAAACATCCTATTCATTTTCAATTTCATCTAAAAATTTATTGCATAAAGAATAACGTGCTTTGTGGTTTCTTCCTCACATATTCTGATAAGGTCTATGGTTATTTTTTTGTGTCATAATGCTCCTTGTTTGTCATGTGTCTTTTTTGCAAGGGATGACACATTGCACCTTGGTTTATGTCATACCTTGGTGTTTATTGTTCATTTCCATAATAAAATTATCTATTATGATAACCCATGCAATAAAATAAAAGCTCAAAAATATATTAGCAATATCTCAAGATCTCATCCCATTTCATCCATCCAATTTTTCTTTGAACATTTCTTACTGACACTTTTCTTCATGCTACATATTGAAACATAGATTTTGTGAACCTAGAATGCTTGCTCTCTTCCTAAGATTTTTCACCTAGAAAGAGAGAGATTTAGGGTTCCAAAATGCTTATGTTACATTCAAATTAGGACATGTGCTATGTGATATGATGTAAATTAAATAAAATAAATTCAATTGACTGATTAAAATGATCTAAAATGAATGCAAAATTGTAATGTAGGCTATGTTTGAAAACACATTGTGAATTGCAACAATGAACTAGAAACTTAGATAAATGTAAACAAAATTTAATGAGATTGAATAGAATGCACCTAGAGGTAGAATGAAGTCACTGGAAGGTTTTGGAATGTCTCTGAAACTTCTATAAATAGCCAGTGGGACTCATTTTCCAAGCATGGCGAATCAATCCTACTTCTGCTAAACTCTTCCTGAAACTTGTTTCTGACTACCAGGAGTTGAAACCTCAGAAAATAAATTTTTAGGCCTATAGGTGGGACTCATTTTCCAAGGATGGCGTATCATTCCACCTACAAAAATATAGGAAATTATTGGAAGATTATGCGGAGTTAGATCTGCAATTTTTTCTCCTACAGGTTTCTACTTGTAAAACTATCAGAATCGGGTTTGAAAATGACTCTTTGTTGATGTATGGACTTGAATGAAGGGAAGATGAATTATATGACTTTGAAATTAAATATTCAATGATTCTCAAGCTTCCAAAGGACCTAAATCTACATACAAACAAAACAAGCAGAGAAATTGTTGATTGTTAAGGTATGGGGATTTGCCTTGGTCAAACCCCATTTACGTAATTCAACCAAAATGATGAAATAACTGAATAATACATGAAAAAATGGAGTAGATTACCTTGAAAATGATGATTTTTCTTAGATGTCTACAACAATACATGTAAAATCAGCCTTTGAATGCCTTAGAATGCTAACTTGAAGATCTCCAATGGAGAAACCCCAACTTGCTTGAGATAAAAGATGGGAGATATAATAATGAAATAGGATATAATGATGGATGTCAAATGAGGATAAAAATTCTTATTTATAGAAAAGTGTTCCTTAGTACCTAATTATACTCCATCACAAGCTGATATGCAGTGAAAATAAACTTTAAATTTCACCTTTTCCCGCTCAGGGGTCAAAATGGGGGCTAGATAGGACTCATTCGGCAAGCATGGTGAATTGGTCCCACCTATATAGGACTTGTAGACACATAAAATTGTCCTAGGCTTGCAACTCTTAGATTATTCAACATTGCCCCTTTCATTCTTAATAATTAAATAATTTTAATTATTTTAATTATTTCTAAAAGTCATATCTTCTCTATTAATTAAATAATTTTACCATTTAATTAATTTATTTTATCTTTATTCCTCCTCGACACTAAATAAATTTTATTTATTTAATTACGTCACTAATTAAGTCCCCTTCTTTTAAAATTAAATAGATTCTAATTTATTTAATTTTTGTCCACTTTCTACTATAATTAAATAATTATTTTAATTATTTAATTATTCATAGCCTCTTCTCTCATTAAATTAAATAAATTTCATTTATTTAATTTGGCCCACTTCCTTGAATTTTGAGTTAAATCATTATTTAATTCAAAATAGGATCTTTTGTCATATTCTTCTGTAATTAAATAATATTTTTATTATTTAATTATTCACAGGTCAAACTGGAGTAAATAAATCCTATTATTTAATTCCTCCAGCAACCTCTTTGTCTGTGCCAGCCTTATCTTCCAATTTAATTCTTGACTTTTGACTCCTCATTTAATTTCGACCGTTGATTGAATTATTTCATAATTCAATCTCCACCCTTCATTCTTACCTGTTGCCCTAATTTTGACCTAACCCTAATGCACCCAACAACATTCAATCTTAAGCATTGATCTTAGGGTTCCTGTCATCTTTTCATCCTGGCCACACATTCAAAATTGCAATTTTTATAAAAGGGCAATTTTGACCTCATATCTACATCTCTCAGCTCTCTTGACTTCTTGCACTCTTAGTCTCTCATGTTTAGATTTCAATTTATGCTACTAGTCTTATAGTCATAGTCATTAACAGTCATAGTCATTTTAGCTCATTGTAGGGACATTTTATTTTCTGCAAATCCTTCAACACTTGCATAGGGCTTAGTCATTTGTCATAGTTGCTCATACAAATCTGAGGGCATTTTTATTTATCTGCAAGCTAGGAGGTGTAACAGAGGTTAATCATGGAAGGTGGAGACATAGGGTAACACTATCCCTTTTGTCTTCACATCTCTTCCTTTGTACTTTGTTATTTTCATAGGAATTTTGATTGTTATTGTGCTAACCACTTAATAATAAATTTAGGATTTTCCCTTGATTACATTGGTGAACCCGACTCTCTGTTTTCTGTCATTTTTCTGTACAGTTGCATGTATTTTTTGTCAATTTTGCAGGAACAAGTACAGAGTGCCGCAATCGCAGGCTCAAGTGCCGCAATCGCAAAATCGAGCCGCAACTGCCAAATTGAGCCGCAACTGCAAAATCGAGTTGCAACTGCAAAATCGAGTTGCAACTGCCAAATCGAGTTGCAACTGCCAAATCGAGCCGTTTAATCGGCAACCGAGCGTAACCGCATAAATCGAAATGCCAATCGATAATCGAGTCAGTAATCGATTTAATCGAAGCCAAGAATCGATAAATCGAAACAGAATCACAAATCGAAAGGCCAAGAAATGCTAAATCGAAGCCAAGAATCGGATAAATCGAGCCGCGAATCGATAAATCGAAATATGAATCGAATTTAATCGAAATAAGAATCGACAAATCGGTGCCGCGAATCGCCAAATCGAAACAAGAATCGACAATCGAGCCAGAATCCGACAAATCGGTTTAACCGCTCGTAAATTTTTTCTTTCAGCTTGAGGTTCGATTTTCAGATTTTCGGTTTTTCATTTAATCGGGTTTTCTCGGGTTTTCTATTTCTTTCCTCGTACTTTTATTCCCCGCAAGTTAACTAGGATTAGATTTTTCTCTTGTATTACTAATCTTTTCTTGTAGCGTGTGGCGATTCTCATTCGTCTGTCCAAGACCATTGCTTAAAGAGACTACTAATTCATTGTTTGCAGATTCGAATGTCAAAGAAGGAAGAAACAAACATTGTGCTTGTTTTTCTTTCATAGATTAGCAAACATTTGATTTTGGTGCATATAAAAAGAACACGTCTTCTTTGGTTGATTGTGCTTGCAAGATGGTAGGTGAGTATGCTCTCACTTGGTGAAAACCTTGTGATCAGAAAAATAGACCCATCTTTATTTGTTAATTACCCTTCACGATTCGGTATATCGGAGTATCCTCTCCCCTTGCGCATTCGTGCGATCCTGGGTGTAAGAGAAACGGTTACTGACTCTAGAACTTGGGCCTGTTCTCGTGGGAAAAAGTACTCACCCCAGATCTTAATTCGCACTGCAGCACTCCTCACACCGTAGGGACTTCCCAAATGGCGATATAAAAGTGGGTTCTTGGGGAAAGCCCAAGAATCACGAATGTGGTTCCGACGAGATGGATCCGAAAGGGGACTCTCGCAGCATGGATCATGCCCCACGAACGGAATGCCCGAACTAAAAAATCTTGTGTAGTAAGCCAAAATCCTTCTATTTGCTAGCGCAGCACCGGTCGGTGTGAAGGCATCCACACTTTCGCAGTTTGTAGTAGATGTGATCAGCTCGCCATGGGAGTTTCATGGGGAGTTGGAAGCAGTTGCTTTGAGAAAGAGAGAGGGGAATGCTGCTTATGAGAGCATTCTGCAGCCAACCACAATTCTACGCTACAAATATGCGGTTGGGGAAACCCACGTGGAATCTAGTGAATATCGTCATGGCCTAACCTAGGATTGTACTTATTTGATGTGTGTTTGTTTACACCCAAAACATTATGCTTGTCAAAGTGCTTGTTGGATTTTTTCAAAACATTATACACAACATTCACAAATCTGGACACAAACAACCGACCTTGGACAACTCAGACTTTTCAACAAAACATCAGAAAACAATTTTAGTCCTCATTTTAAACTTAGACTCGGCATTGTCCATCATAGTCCTCATTTTGCATCTAGCTTGGCATTGGTCATTTTCCTTAGTCAACATCTTCATTGTCCATCATAGTCCTCATTTGGCATCTAGCTTGGCATTGGTCATTTTCCTTAGTCAACATCTTCATTGTCACCTTGACATTTGACATTTTATCACCTTGCATTGGTCATTTTCCTTAGGCAAACGTCATTATCACCTTGCATTGACATACTCCAAAAAATTAGTGTCATAACTTGTCATCTTAGTCTTCATTATCATGTGGCATTAGTCATTTTCTTTAGACAACATTGTCATATTGCATCCCTTATTATCCAAAAAATCCAAAAACATAGTCTTGCATTGTCATCCTTTATCAAAAAAAATACAAAAACATAGGCTAGTGTCATCCTTGCATTTACTTATCATTCTCATCATCCTCATTTGAGCAAATCCCTTTTACGGTTGAGACTAGGCTTCAAAGACAACAACAACAAATGACAAACTCTGGACAAGATTCCAATCCCAACATCGACAATAACACTTATGACACAAACCAACATTGGACCTTTTCCGACCCATTTCACAACATGAACATGCAACCTCCCATTAACATGCCATCTTCATCAAAAAACATTTTTGAACCATTCATACAAAGAGACCAAAATGGACGAGTATATTTCAAAGACATAGAAGCTGCCAAGCAAAATCCTGACATAGTCTCCTTTGTAAAAAAATATCTCTTACGTGACCCTCAAAGGCATCTAGCCATGCTTTTGGACGAAAGGGCTAAGTTACCACAAGGCTTTGACATAAATACCTTGCCACCATCCATCTACCCTCACCATCAACAGTCACTTGACATGAATCCTACCAATAATTCACAACAAACATCCACTTATCACCCTTATCCTAACCTTGACAAGGGAAGTCAATTGTCCACTAGTCCATTCCATACCTCCACGTCATATTCTGACCCTTCACCTATCAATTCCGTCCAAGTCCACATGCCTTACCAACCATCTACCAACACATGTCACGTCCCCACATCATACCATATCAATTCGGCCCAAGTCTCCACGTCCCATTTTAGTCAACCTTACTCCAATCCAGTCCAAGTCCCTATATCATTACCAACTAATATAGTCAAAGTCCCCATGTCACATCATATGCCATCACATCCTACTCCAGTCCAAGACTCCATTTCATATCCGGCCCAAGTCTCCACATCATACCCTAGTCCTTCACATACTAGTCCAATGCAAGTACCCATGTCATATCCTAGTCCTTCATATACTAGTCCAGTCCAAGTTCCCACATCCTATTCTAGTCCTTTGGTCATTAATCCTTTCAAGTCACCCCCTCACAAGCCACATCTAGTCATGAAAATTCTATCATAGTCCAAAGTCAAATCCCATTTAATAAACTTGAGGATACATTTCAAAATGAAAGCCCAAAGCATGACCTTATAATGTCACCCTCATGTCAAGAACAAGGTAGTTCATCCAATGACCCTATCTTTCAGTCCATCCATGAAGTCCTTCAAGACAATCATGACATCCAGAACACACCTCTCCTTGACAACGGCTCTATTTCTGACTATATAATCCATGACAACCCCATCTTCGAGCAAGACCCTACCATTGACCAAGAAGTCCAAAATGATCCACTCATTGACCTTTATGCAATTCATGATCAAACACTTGCCGACCCTATACAAGCCTCGACTATTGACACTTCCTATGATGAGACACTTGCCTTCGTGGGACACATAGATGATATTCCTCTAGAACAAGAATATTCCACTAAGGACATGCTTGCATATGATCAAGTTATAGCTAAAATCATTGGACTCTATGACACTAAAAATAATGATGGCTTTGACATTGCCTTGAAAGCACCAACAGAGTCATTTGAACTTGACATGTCACATGATCAGAAGAAAGATATCAGTCACGAATATGGCCAAAAAGACAATGAAGCTAAGACACGTTATCAACTAGGGTCATCTATCTTTGTTAGAGCAGGATTTCTTGCAAATGAAAATATTACAAGTGACAGTGTCCATAGACATCATGATGGGTTAGCATCTTGCTTTCAAAACAATAAATACCCCATTGCAAATAGAATCTGTCAAAGCATGCAATATCAAGGCAAAGGACTAGGCATACACGAGCAAGGCATTCTTGAACCAATACAGCTTCAGGGAAATTACAGACATCAAGGTCTTGGTTATTCCTCAGACAACAAATCAAACGATGTCAGTGGTACCTCCTCGATATTAGGGGCAACTTTGTCAGAAACAAATGTCAAAATGGAGTCCATGAGAAATCCTCGTCATAAGATTGCTGCCAACACTCCCTCCACCCACACCATGAACCGTCATTCTATCATGAATCAACCTCCCCTTTGGGACCAACAAAAACAAAAGTCTTACAAATCAGAAGATCAAAATCAAATGTCAAAGGCCATTGAATCAAACAAAAGGACAAGTGGACAAATGAAATTAAAATGGATCCCAAAGAAAGACGGATCGAACAAAGACACCCAGTCAAATGCAAAATTCAATCACAATGTGGAGCGACAAGGCAAGAGGACTCCCACATATAACACATGTCCACCTCCTTCAAAATGGTCATCAAGCAAGGCATCTAAAAGTGTTGGTTCCAAACACCATCCCTCCAAAATCCGTCATCCAACATCCCAAGTTTGGAAAATAAAAAGTCATTCATCTAAATGTCCAAACAACCTTTCCATGTCTACCATCATTCATCATAATCCTACATGTCGCCTAAAGTCCAAAAATCCTACATCACAAATCCGTCATGTCATGGCAGCAACTCTTTACCACAAGGACTCTCATGGCACTCTATTGCGATGTGCGTATTTTGATAAGGCCAACTCTAGTATCAGAAAGGATCACAATGACATCAATCAATTGTATACAAGTGCTACGATCCTGACAAGACAACTCCTTCAGCAAGGTCATTATTGGCATATCATGGCACCAGTCTCTACATCGGCACCGTCAGTGGATTCAGAACAGTTAATGGTTATCTAAAGCATCCAGGCTATCCACAAAATCAGAAATACAAAAAAAATTAAAAAAATTAAAAAATCATCACCCTGATGAAAACTTGGCAAATAGGCATCTTGGTGACACCAAAAAAAAAAATAAAAAAAAATAAAAAAAATCAAAAAGTCAAAAAAATAGTAAAAGAGAAAAATTTCATCAACGGGTGAAAAACTTGGCAGGCACCTTAGATAAGTACCATGATGAAAACACGGCAAGCGGTCATGTGTAAAATAAATCATCTATGTGGACTCTTACGCGGGGAACAGAAGTAGTCTCATTTCCACATGCCTTCCTCATGACATTGACATCCATCTAAGCCCTATCATTTCCGTCCATTTTCCCACCTACCTTGGTCTTGACATAAAAATGGCACACATAAATCATGCTTTGGGAAAACTCTTGACATGTCTATCCTTTAGTCATACACGATTCACGAAACATCATGTCATTGACCATCATAGTCTTATGGTCCTTGTACGACGTAGTCCTTGAAAATCATATGACAATTCCCTTAGTCTCATGTGTCTCGTCTTTTACCAAGGCCACCCCCTATCCTTTCATGTCTGTCACCTACCTTGGCTTTCCCTTGTCAAATGGTCTAAGGATAATCATCATCCCATCTATCCCTAATCAAGTCATTCCAAATGCAACGAGTTTAATCCATACAAGCACATTATCCAAAACATTACTTGACTTCATTCCTGGCCCAGCTGTAGACCTCGATACTTTCGTCACATTATCGTCATTGTCCTCACATTGTTTTGGGATGCGTCCTTCCCACGTCAACAACGTTGTCATCACCTGTCAATTGGTATTCAGCTTGACTAGGGGCACAATCATGTTTGTCCTTGGATTCTCATGTGTAGGCATCGGTCATATGCATTTTTCACTATCCTCTTAAACGTCAAAATCCAAATAAATCATAAAACAACAAAAAGACAAAAACATGGCAAAAAGTCCTGAAAAAAGAAGACAAAACATAACCAAGAGATCTGAGAAAAAAGACAAAAATGTAAAAAGAGATCTTTATGACGAACAAAATCATCATCACGAAAAAGATAGCTATCATAAAAGAGATCCTGAAAAAAGACCTAAAATCATAAAATCTAGAAAACACAAAACATCAAATCAATGTCAAAATCTAAGCGGAGTCAAAGTGCGATCATCAGTCAGTCCATGTCATTGTCGATCTATGTTGTCTCTGCGCATTTGCTACGTAGGCAAGGCCATCAGTCGATGAGTCCCCGAGACATTAGGTCAGTCCTTTTAGGTTGGTCCAAATAAAATCATGGCATTTGTCATAATCATCACATCGGTCAAATAAGTCAGACATAGTCAAACTCAAACACAAGACAGTCATTCAAAATGTCAATGTCAAAATTGGTCAAATTAGACAACATAGTCCAATCTATCATATAGTCAACATTAGTCAACTTGCCAAAACATATTAGTCAAAACAATGTCAATCTGCGTCACTTTTGGTGCTCTTCAAGATATGTCCTTTACAGAGTTAGACCTGGAATCAAAATGTCCTTTGCCTTTTGGGATGTGACCTTCTAAAACCCAATGGGCCGAATCAAACCGTCAACAACATCAGGGGTGGAAAAGAAAACTCTTAAGCATCAAGCCCAGGCAAAAGGAAATCCAATCTTTGGCAAACAAACATTGGCAAACAAAATTACATGGGTGTTAATCTTTCTTGGCTATTTTTGTCTTATATTTTCTTGTCTTGTCTTTGGTCATGTTACACTAGCTACCTCGAGGATGTCCATGAAGAGTTTAGAGGTCGATGGCGTCTCGGCCTATTTTTATTTTTTTATTTTTTTTTTAACAACTATCTGTGGTTGTCTTGACAAAGAAATTTGGGGCAAGCCCTTAGTATGAGTTAGGACATTCCTTGTCTGTGACTGTCTGTTTTTCAAGTGGATGACCTTGCACACCTTGGTCTATGTCATATCATGGTGTTTGTTGTCCATTTGTGTCATTTTTACCGCCCAATGATGATTAAGAGAAATAAATATTAAAGTCCTATGTCAATGTTTTGAAGGATTTGGTCTAGAAACTAACATGCATCTTCTTTAGTCGTGTCATCTTCTCTCTCTCGTCTCATATAGGCATGGCATCCATCTCCTCATCCATATCTTTTGCATTAACATTTCTTTGTCTCTTCATATTCTAGTCTTCTCATCCATTTCGAGAGCACACCCATGTTCTTGGAACCTGTCTGTCCTCTCGAGGGGGCATACCACAACCCTCCTCGTCATTCTTCCTCATCTTATTATTTTACCTTGCTGAAGGAATATTTTTTGACTTATTTTCTTTGTCTGTCACGACCATGCTACATTATGACAAGAGGGGCAAAATGTAGACACATAAAAAATTGTCCTGAGCTTGCAACTCTTAGATTATTCAACATTGCCCATTCTTAATAATTAAATAATTTTAATTATTTAATTATTTTCTAAATCATAATTCTTCTGGTAATTAATAATTTTAATTATTTAATTAATTTGTCCCTCTTGTTCCTCCCTTGATTAATTAAATAAGTGCATTTATTTAATTACGTCACTAATTCTAAGTCCCTTTCTTTGGGTGTGGGTTCTAATTTTATTTTAATTTTTGTCCACTACTATAATTAAATAATTATTTTTTAATTATTTATTATTCATAACTATATATTAAATTAAATGAATTTCATTTTATTTAATTTTATTACTCCCCAGATTTTTGAGTTAAATCATTATTTTAGTCCGTAGGATCTTTGTCATATTTATTACGTAATTAGTATGTTATTATTTGGTATTCCTGAGTCAATGGAATTAAATAAATCCTGGCCATTTAATTCACTCCGACCCAGCCTCTTTATTAATTGGTATCTTCCAATTAATTCTTGACTTTTGACTCCTCATTTTAATTTCGGCCCAGTTGATTGAATTGACATGAATTTAATCCACCATTCTTACACATTGCCCTAATTTTGACCTAACCCTAATGCACCCAACAACATTCAATCTTAAGCATTGATCTTAGGGTTCCTGTCATCTTTTCATCCTGGCCACACATTCAAAATTGCAATTTTTATAAAAGGGCAATTTTGACCTCATATCTACATCTCTCAGCTCTCTTGACTTCTTGCACTCTTAGTCTCTCATGTTTAGATTTCAATTTATGCTACTAGTCTTATAGTCATAGTCATTAACAGTCATAGTCATTTTAGCTCATTGTAGGGACATTTTATTTTCTGCAAATCCTTCAACACTTGCATAGGGCTTAGTCATTTGTCATAGTTGCTCATACAAATCTGAGGGCATTTTTATTTACTGCAAGCTAGGAGGTATAACAGAGATTAATCATGGAAGGTGGAGACATAGGGTAACACTATCCCTTTTGTCTTCACATCTCTTCCTTTGTACTTTGTTATTTTCATAGGAATTTTGATTGTTATTGTGCTAACCCACTTTAATAATAAAAATTTGAGATTTTCCCTTGATCACAGGACTCATTCACCAATAATGGAGAATGGGTCTCATATGGGTCATTCTGACACCTATGAAGCTTAGGAGATAGAAAATAAGGTTTAAAATGCCATCTTGTTAGGTGTTTGATCAATTAAAGCCTCAGGATGCACAATAAGACATGTTAGTGATGATGTAAATGTTGAATAGGGATTGGGACACATAAATCAATGTGAAAGTATGATTAAATTCACTTTACAACACTAAAATACAGTCCACATAGCCTAGAAATGCATAAGACTCAATGTGAATGTGTAAATCACATTACCACACTAATTTGTCATTAAGTTCACATTAAGAACCTTCTAGATTGATCAAATAATGTTATTATAATGTTGAATTTAGGAAGAAATGGGTTAATTAAGTCTAGAAAAGTGTGAAAGCTTCTTACAAGACTTCTCAACACCTTTACAAGATGTCATTAAAAGCATGTTGTTTGATTTGCAAGGGTCCAAGACCTAGTGTGGATGCATAAAATTCCTCACAACACTAGATAAAGACATCAATAAGTTTAATTTATCATGAATTAATCCCATGTCAAGCAATGTGTCCAATTTTTGATCACACATTAAGCCCCTACTTTAGTGAGAGAAACTTGCTTCCTCATACTAAAGTATCCTTTCAAGAGAGATATGCATGTATGTCAAGCCCCCAAGATACAAAATCATGCAAAGGAAAGGTAGAAAGAGAGATAAGATGAAAAATATGTACTCACTTTGGGGCCACAAAACTTTGAGTCATTCATGGGGTGAGAAGGTGGAAAACATTAAAAAAAGAAAAAGAGTAACATACGCTAGTTGGCATGTACTCACAAACAAATAGAAAATTGGCTATGGGGAAAAGTCATGCCACTAGTTGGGCTACCCGCTCAACCATGCTAAAGCTATACCCGTTCGATAACTTTAACAAGGTGCCACAAAGCCATGAACAAAAAGAAAAAGTACCACAGCCATGCAAGTTGTGTTATGCAAGGTGAAAAAAATGTAAAATAATTTAAAATAAATCTAAAAATGTCATAATGTAAAAGATGTTCAAAGGGGTTTTGCTTAAATTCATGCTACGTCTCTTCTTAGGGAAAATTATGCCCAATGTTTCCAAGAGAGGACAAGTGCAAGCTCTCATGATGAACAACATTGTACCTAATGTTTCCAAGAGAGCATGTCACAAGAAAAAAAACCACACAATGAAATGTGAGTGGTGACGTATGTCCCCACTTTAAAGCAGTTGCGAGCACCAATACTATGATCAATTTCTTTAAAGTAGACAAAGAGAAGAAGGAAGACACAAGATCTTATTTGGAAAGCCCTATGCCAAGTCATATGTTTCTAAAAAACTACGTCATGAGAGAGAGAGAGAGAAGTATGTCAAATGCGAACCAACTTAAGGCATGTTGTTCACATCTCAAGCTTGCTTTTATATGTGTTTATGAAAGTTTAATGACAAGTTAAAGAAGGAAACAATAAGTTACATACAAGGACAAGGTTTTCTAACCCCTTGCTCCCACTGAGTGCAAGAGAAAGGTGAGCCGAAGATGTATGCTATAGTGAAAATCATAAATAATGAAAGGAACTAGATGCCCCCACATAGGGAAGCATACCAAACTCCTGAAAGTGTTGAATTTTATGATTTAAAGCTTTATATTGATTAGTGGAATGACCATGGATTCTATGGTATGCACAAAATGAATTCTTGGAATAGAATTTCACTCTAGTTTGAGGAGGGAGTGTGATCAAATTATTGTGAAGAAGTCTGGACAAGATATCCTCTTGATTAGGAGGAGAAAATGGTTTTGTAATTAGGATAAAAGATGTATCTTGGATAGATGTCATACGTAAACAAGGCTATATAGATTGTGATATTTTTTCTTCTTTATTATAGAAGGAAACAAAATCTAATGATTTCAAATCATGAGAGTTTTGTGAGATGACAGTGTGAATGTTGTAATAATGAAGACTAGGAGCTTCAAAGGATGATGAAGGTGGGTAGAGATTGTGAGAATGTCCTATGGGATATGTATGAGATTCATTGATCAAATGGGATCTAATGGACACTTGCATATCCTCAGTAGGCTTGTTGGTGCAAATTTCTATATAAGGACAATCATTACAAGGAGAGCTTATAATATGTTCGTCTAAGTTTAAAGTAGCTTCATCACAAGTGGAGGAGGTATCAAGAGAATTATCACTATGGTTTTCAAATAAATCTTCCCATAGGATAGGGACATTAGGGAAGGGAAGAGAAATAGTGTCATGATGTATGATAGATATATCTTCTAATTCCAATCTGTCCTCTTTACATCGAGAAGGGGTATTAGGAGATGGAAAAGGTTGAGTATCATGACTATGAAGATTTGGTAAGGTGATGTTGAGAAATGTGTCTATGATTTCATGCTCATGTTGTGTATGATTATCCAAAGCAGAGTAATGAAATGTACAATCAAGACTTTCAAGGCTTGTGACTTCTTGCATCGCAATACCTTCGTCACAAAAAGGATCTAAGTATGGGAAGAAGAAAAAGTATGTGTGTTATAATTGTCAACATTACCACTCCCACCAATGGGTAATATAAGATTAAGAATTGCATTAATGGATTGTTTCTTAAAGTCCCTAGTATGGTACTCGAAAGGAAACTCATTAAAGGGGGTACTATACATGTTAAATCCATGTTTAATTAAATCAAGAGCACATTGTGTGAAAGAAAGCATATTAGAAATAAAAGAAAATACAATGTGATGTAATTTTCAGTTTAGAAAATGAAATGTGGTGAGTGCAAGAAAGTGAAATGAAGCAATGGATAAAATGAGCTGATGTTAGATTTAAAAAAATGTATGCTACAAAAATGTTACTAACTAATATATACAGGTTAAGGCACCAATCAAAAGTCTAAAAACTATTGTTCGAGATATGGAAAATGTTGTTTTAGGTGTCAGAAGGGACTGATTCACCCAAGGTGCGAATGAGTCCCAGTATGAACCTTGTTCAAAAAATTTAGAAATCTATGACTGAGTTTTATGTTTTCTGAGAGCCAATACATAGACATAAATGAAGAATGAAAATTTTCAATGAATCTAAATGAATTTAGATGCAACAAATGCAACGCAAATGCATGTTTTATGAATGCAAGTTTGAAAACCTAGCATGCAAACTAATGCAAATCCTAATTTAAGATAAATTCAAGGCTAGATCTATGAAAAAGAACACCAAATCAGAAAGCAAAAATATTTAGAAAGTTGGGTTCACCAAAATGAAAGATAGATTTTGGGAACCTAGAATGCTTGCTCTCTTCCTAAGATTTTTCACCTAGAAAGAGAGATTTAGGGTTCCAAAATACTTCTATTACATTAAAATTAGGATGTGTGCTATGTGATATGATGTAAATTAACTAAACTATATGAAATTGACTGATTAAAATGATCTAAAATGAATGCAAGAGTGTAATTTAAGCTATGTTTGAAAGCACATTGTGAATTGCAACAATGAACTAGAAACTTAGATAAATGGAAACAAAATTTAATGAGATTGAATAGAGTGCACCTAGAGGTAGAATGAAGTCATTGGAAGGTTCTAGAATGTCTCTAAAAATTATGTAAATGGCCAATGGGACTCATTTACCAAGCATGGTGAATCAGTCCTGCTTCTGCTAAAATCTTCCAGAAACCTGTTTCTAACTACTAGGAATTGAATTCTCATAAAATAAATTATCAGGCCTAAAAGTGGGACTTATTTTACAAGGGTGGAGAGTTAGTCCACCTATAGAAATTTGGAAAATCAGGGGAATATTCTATGGATTTATATTTGCAATTATGTCTCCTATAGGTCTCTGCTTCTGAAACTATCAAAATCAGGTCTAAAAATGACTCTTTGTTGATGTATTGACTTGAATGAAGGGAAGATGACTTGGATGAATTTGAAATGAAATATTCAATGATTCTCAATCTTCCAAAGGACCTAAATCTACATACAAACAAAACAAGAAGAGAAATTGTTGATTATTAAGGTATGGGGGTTTGCCTTGGTCAAACCCTATTTAGGTAATTAAACCAAAATGATGAAATAAGTGAATAATACATGCAAAAATTGAATATATTACCTCATAAATGATGATTGGTCTTGGATTTCTGCAGCAATACATCTAAAATCATCCCTTGAATGCTTTAGAATGCTAAGTTGAAGCTCTCCAATGAAGAAACCCTAAGTTGCTTGAGATAAAAGATGGGAGATATAATAATGAAATAGGATATAATGATGGATGTCAAATGAGGATAAAAATTCTTATTTATAGACAAGTGTTCCTTATTACCCAATTATACTACATCACATGCCGACATGTAGTGAAAATAAACTTTAACTTTCACCTTTTCCTGCTCAATGGTCAAAATGGGGGCCAGATAGGACTCATTCACCAAGCATGGTGAATGGGTCCCACCTGGATGGGACTTATTCACCAAGCATGGTGAATTGGTCCCATAGGGGTCATTCTAACACCTATGAAGCTTAGGAGATAGGAAATAAGGTTTAAATGCCATCTTGTCGAGTGTTTGATCAATTAAAGCCTCAAGATGCACAATCAGACATGTTAATGATGATGTAAATCTTGAATAGGGCTTGGGACACATAAATCAATGTGAAAGTGTGATTAAATGCACTTTACAACACTAAAATATGATCCACATAGCCTAGAAATGCATAAGACTCAATGTGAATGTGTAAATCACATTATCACACTAATTTTTCATTAAGTTCGCATTAAGAACCTTCTAGATTGATGAAATAATGTTATTATAATGTTGAATTTAAGAAGAAATGGGTTAATTAAGTCTAGAAAAGTGTGAAATATTCTTACAAGACTTATCAACACCTTTACAAGATGTCATTAAAAGAATTTTTTTATTTGCAAGGGTCCAAGACCTATTGTGGATGCATAAAATGCATCACAACACTAGATTAAGACCTCATTAAGTTTAATTTATCATGAATTAATCCCATGTCAAGTAGCGGGTCCAATTTTTACAGCACACATATATATACAAAG
This sequence comes from Sequoia sempervirens, assembly GCA_007258455.2. NCBI lineage: Eukaryota > Viridiplantae > Streptophyta > Pinopsida > Cupressales > Cupressaceae > Sequoia > Sequoia sempervirens. The sequence goes on from VDFB02058956.1 coordinate 16,580, forward strand.
CTCATCATAAGATCATGCACATTCATCCATACATAATAACATACAAAAGAATATATTATACATCCATTATCCATATTCCATATCATATAGAAAACATACAACCATAGAATGCATATCATATATCACATCATATAGGTCCATAACATAAAACCATATATATAAAATCATGCACATTATATAGTCACTACCAAAATTATGCATCACACACACACACACACACACACACACACACACACACACACACACACACACACACACACACATATAATGTATCATAGTACAATATCAAGATGTCTTTCAAAAATGGAGCTTGTAGGATTGATGAAAAGTACATGTGTTCATATCTAAAATAGGCCTAGCATGTGCTACCCATGTCATCCAATGGAGAATCTGCTAATGGTGGTTGCTTGTGCTTTCTATGCTCTGACCCTAATTGTCAATAATATGGAGATGTCCTCTTATGTTGTAAAACCCCACCATTGCTTTGTGTCCTCCAAGAGTGTTCCCTACTTTGTGACCTATTTTGTGGGTAACCTGGGGCTTTCTTTGCTACAGGTACAACATCCTCATAGAGTCTATTATAATAATTGGGTACTCTCTTAACCCGATATGAATATTTCCCTGAGTCTATTATGGGCTCACGAATAATAAAATCCAACTCTATAGACTACTTGACCCTCTGTGCATGAATGACTGTCATGCCTTTCTCTGCCATCAGTTGTGCCACATGTCCTTATACCCCTAGCATTTGTGCTACCTATTCCTAGAGTATCTTAACCTACACTTGTAGGTCATGTATCTATATCTGAGGACCCTACTCTCTATCCTCTATGTCCCCCCTCACCACATCCATGATCAAATGCCTCTAGAGAACCTCCTATATACCCTCCTCAATGGCTATGTTCTTGGTAGCCTCCTTTTCCACT